>SJYO01016970.1:20717963-20774494 GCA_006410555.1 Capra ibex | reverse complement strand
TAAGAATGTACTATCATATGTACAATGTTACGGTAAGAGGGTTTAGTAGGGTGGGAGAGGGAGAGGGAGACTCAGGTTTTCAGGCGATATGTGTAGACACAGAAAAAACGACAGAACGTATGTCCCAGTAGTAACGGTAGAAAGATTTAAGGTATATATACACAATCATATGACATAACCACAAAAAGAAAGACCGAATGAAGTGAGACATATTAGCCGAGGTCAAAGTAGGTAGAGTAGTCTTGACTAAGTTTACATAAGAAAAATTGCCGACTCATTATGAGGTCACACATATACATGGTGTCGAAAGAATAGGTAAGTAGACGACTACCGGTCAATCCAACGAAGGTACAGGACCAATAATATTTATCACGACGTTACTTGTAACCCCATGTGCACAGAGAAAGTCAAGACCAAAGGAGCCACACCTACGGGTCACCCTAACGACCCAGTATTCCGTCAAGATCAAGGTCAAAAAATTCCTTAGAGGTGTGACAAGAGGTATCACCGACATGATCAAACGTAAGGGTGGTCGTCACATTCTCCCAAGGGAAAAGAGGTGTGGAAGAGGTCGTAAATAACAAACATCTGAAAAACTATCGTCGGTAAGACTGACCGTACTCTACCATGGAGTAACACCAAAACTAAACGTAAAGAGACCATTACTCACTACAACTCGTAGAAAAGTACACAAACAATCGGTAGACTGATGTTATAAGAACGGACCTCTTAAGGTACCTGTCTCCTGGGCCCACCCGATATCGGGTACCAGTTTGGGTTGACTCGTTGATTGTGTGTGTGATACAATAGTCTATACATCAACGGTGTGTAAAAGAGGGTAAAGTATCCAACAAAAAAGTAAAACGACTACTAAAGGAAACGAGACATCTTCGAAAAATCTAACTTCATCAAGAACCAGAAAGTTTACTCCTAATACTATATTGGTGAGATCTCCCAATAACTTTTTTAAATTTCTCTATTTTATATATTTTGCATTTTTTTTTTTTTTCGAACTACGTAACATCTCTAAGTTTCAGACGGACACAAACTTCTTTTCTTATTTTAAAAGACGAAAACGAAGTAGTAACTGGATGTCACTAAAAAGGTATATCCGGGATGAGTCTTATGTTAGTATACTATTGGAAGTGACAGAAGACTTATTCGTCGAATACGTTAATCATCACTCCCCCTTATAATCTTATAGTTATCCTTTTGATATTTTGGAATCATTCATTTCAGTAAAGTTAATAACCACGACAGAGGGGTGGGGGGTGACTAAAAAACTATTACTAAAAAATTCGTCATTTATGCACGACACTCACATCACAATCGATGAGTCCCTAATATTTTAAATTAGATGAGGTCCCGATTAAATCCTCTTAACTTTAACCTGAAACTCGATGTACAACCTCAACGATTTGTTTGTTAAAGTAGACCTTACCCACTTTTTCTATTATACCTCGTCTCTGAAGGTACCTATTAGGACACTGAACTGATAGAGTAAAGAATGACTTTACTGACCCCAGAACAGACGGGACTTGTCCACTCTCACGACACCAAATGGAACGATAAGACTCACCAGTGTCAGGTCGTTGTCGTCGTAGAGGGGTTTAGAACGATATTTCTGTCGTAGACCGGGGTGGGATTTCATTTGTCATCAAACGTAGAATTGTTCTAGGGGTAAACGCTCCACACGTACAGTTTTAAACTTTTCGTTACCAGATCTCTCATTTCCCTATTATCTTAATCATTGTAGAACCAATAGAATGTACAACAACCGAAGGGACGACGTGTTTCTCTTTTACCTCGAGACTCAACATTCTACTCTTACTACTCCAAGATATGGATTTAAAAGAAAACTTCTACTTGGTTAAAGAACCGTAAGTCTTCGTTGCCCGGACGTCTTTCTTTATAGTAACAAATTTGGTATTTGATGTGCTGCTTGACATTAGTGACCGACTAACCTTTCTGGTGGGATTCAGAGGAACAATGAAAAGTCCACCACGACTTACTGATCCTTTGTATGGACGAATCGGTCCATCAGGTGACTCGCATCGATTATACGGTCGGTGATTCTGACGTCCCACTCACTCCGACGTCTCACTTACATCGAGTCTCTTCGGAGAACATAATTTTATCACGGGGAAGTTCCTAAAATGTATGGGAATCCCTTCCAAACAAGACCCGACATTCTGATATCTCGGACGTTTCAAAGTCCATTGACATTAGACGGATAACACCTTATGTATTGTAAACCGTAATTACTACTTTGAAGGCAGATAACACTACCATGATCTAAGAGATTACTGGTTTCTTAATCAAGACCAATTTCCGGGTCCACCTGAAGGGTCCACCACGATCACCATTTCTTAGGCGGACGACTACGTCGTCTGTGTTCTCTGGACCGAAGCTTGAGACCCAACCTTTCTAGGGGACCTTTTCCTTTAACGCTGGTGAGGTCATTAGAATAGACCTTTTTAGGGTTCCTGTCTCCTCGGACCGCCTGATATCAGGTACCCCAACGTTTTTCAGACTGTACTAGCTCGTGAACAGTCGTCGTCGTTTTTCAGGACGATCTATCGTTTATTTTTATATCTTATCAATTGAAGTCTATTCGTAATTTATTAAAAATCACATTTGAATAGAGTACCTAAGGAACCCAGAACATACAATAGACCGTCGGGATCAAGCCGGTTGGGATCGGGAAATCTAGACCCTGATCCATAAATGGATCCTAGAATACTTTTAACATAAGTTTTTTCTCACACAGTGGGGATACAGAAGGGACTCCTATACGTAAAGACCGATCTCCTAATGTGTCGAATATAAAACTTTGGTTGGAGCCTCTAGTAGTCGAAACAAAAAGACCCAAAGTGTTTCTAATTCACTGAACGAGTCCCGTTGTTCCGACGAACAAAGACCTAGTTGAAAAGGAGTACACTCAGTAGAACTCATTACATTGGAACTTGGAGTTACATGATTTAAACTGCATCTTTGACAAGAATATTTACCAGACTTTCATTATCTCCCGCCCCACCTCCTCCCTACTGTTCATTTGTTTCCGGTCCTTCATTATTTCGATCCGTAATTGATATCTCTGTTTCCTGATTTTGCGAAGTTTACACTCAATGTAATTCCAACAGTACTATCAATTTCGTACATGTAAAAAAGATAACTTAACTTCGATACCTTGTATCAACCTTAAAACAATTGACAAAATTTTACACAGTATAATTAGTTTAATGAGGTTTACACAATGACTGAGTGACGTAATTTCTGTGTTAAACATTAATCTTCTTTATAACGACTTGGTATTTTTGGACACGACGTGGTTTCATTTATGACAATAGAACCCTTCACGTATTCTCTCTCTTTTGAAATAGATTTTACTCTGGGTTCTAGGACCTCTATTAAATGTTTTCGTTAAAAATTATACATGTTCAGTCAAGTTCCGTTTCTTTTATTGTCCCCAACGGATAACTTTAGAGTTGTGAAAACTCGGGAGAAGACCGGTCATCAACCACTGTCTTTGAAGTTCTGATTTATTGGAGACCACTTATTGTTTCCACACTTTCGGTAGTATTTGCATACCTCCGAAATTTTATTTTTACTTTTGTTTTAACAAAGTGACCTAGTCTACTTTTTAATGACATTGAACCGAAATAAAAGAGGAGAGAGTAGAGACGATATACAGATGTACTTCCCTTTTGTATTATTAGTGCTGTCAGTGAAGTTTCGTTTTTCATTTGGACAAGAAGACACCATCTTCCTCCCTTACTTTACGTAAGGAAAGATTTATAGTTCTTTTAATCTAATACTCAGGGTCTTATCGAAGTATTTATAAACATGAAATAACCCGTAGTATAACCATCATCAGAAGGTAGTTCCTGGGGTAGCACGAGGAAACTTCTGATTAAAACCTCTAATACCTACAATTTCTTGTTGGTTTTGGTTTCGGTTTTCGAATATTATTCACTTCGGTTTGACGGACCTTTATCTCGTAACACGAAGACAAGGAGTTCGGTAAGATCCTTTGTTGTCGGATCTTTAGTGTGGCGTCCATTAAAGGTTAAGAAGACCCATATTGGAGTGTACCTATAAAGACCTTGATGGGTTGTAAATTTCTCTTGAGGTTTGTCTGTTACCACACAGGATCGTGATTGGGGGATAGAACACTGGTCTGGGCCTCCCATCGTGAATCCAACCCCACCCCTCAAGTCACTTCTGGTACACGTAAAGTAAATTCTTTTCAGAATTCTTGTGGGTCGATTCATTCCAAATACAATCTTGTATAACGGTTAAAAAAATTTCTCTAAAATACCGAGACTAACCTTTTGTAATTTTGGAATTGTTTTATAAGACTTCCATCATTCTAACCCCGTTTCATTGAGGTGACATTCTCGGGGTCACTACTTATAAAACTCAATTCAAGTTCCTTAATGACTTACAAAACGAATAACGGAACTTTCTCCCGACGAGGTCCCTTCATTTAAGTCCACCTCGTATACTCCGAAACTCATTAACGAAACGTCCTCTAGGAGGATTATTTTTTCACCTTTGTAGTCTTTAATGGTCCTCGGGCATGTTAAGATATCTCACTTTTTTTCTTTGGTCCAGAACAAGAACTGAGATCACCACAATTGTTACGAATTCTCTGTAACGTGACTCCATAATGTAATTCCAAGAACATTACTCTTATTCAAATTTATCTTGTCTAGAAGGAAACTTTCTAGTAAACGGTTGTTCTCAGGTAACTTTTACTTACCAATTTTAGTGACCCTATGACACAGAAAGACTATTAATAGTTAAATTTTTTTATTTTCTCTTTTTAAAGATTTTGGGTTCATATTTAAGTTAATCTTTAAACTATGACTTTCTTGAAGTGACATCTGACAACACAAAATGGGAGTTAAATAAATACGATGTCACAGTGGTTAAGGGTGACCCTAATGTTACCACCTACTAGGTACCGGATTATTTAGTACATTATTCCGTATTTACGTTTACTCTCACCTAAACTCATAGATCTGAGAGTTTTGACTCAATAGTTTCCTTCTTTGGGTACAACTTAGGTTTATAAAAATAAAAATTAATTTTTTCAAAAAAATTCTAAAAAAAAACTACACCTGACAAAAAATTTCAGAATTAACTTAAACAATGTTATGACAAAGACAAAATACAAAACAAAAAAACTGGTACTCCTTACACCTTAGAATCGAGACGGTGGTCCTTAACTTGGGTGTGGGGAACGTGACCTTCCACTTCAGGGTTGGTGACTTTGATCTTGTGACAGATTGTGGTGTGTGTTTTTGTCTGAGTTTTACCAAATTTCTAGATTTGCATTCTGGTCTTTGATATATTGAGGATCTCCTTTTGTATCCGTTTTTAGTGTATTTATTGTCGTCCTAGGAGATACTCGGTGGAGGGTCTCATTACCTTTATTTTCGTTTTTATTTGTTTACCCTGGATTAATTTGAATTTTCGAAAACGTGTTACTTCCTTTGATATTCGTTCTACTTTTCTGTCGGAAGTCTTACCCTCTTTCATTATCGTTTGCTTCTTTGACTGTTTCTTAATTAGAGTTTTTATATGTTCGTTGAGGACGTCGAGTTAAGGTCTTTTTATTTGCTGGGTTAGTTTTTTACCCGGTTCCTTGATTTGTCTGTAAAGAGGTTTCTTCTGTATGTCTACCGATTGTTTGTGTACTTTTGTCCGAGTTGTAATGAGTAATAGTCTCTTTACGTTTAGTTTGGGTGTTACTTTATGGTAGCGTACGACCAGTGTTACAGACGATAGCTTTTTAGATGTTTGTTATTCACGACCTCTTCCACACCTCTTTTCCCTTGGGAGAATGTGACGACCACCCTTACGTTTGATCATGTCGGTGATACCTCTTGTCACACCTCTAAGGAATTTTGTGATCTTTGTCTTGACGGAATACTGGGTCGTTAGGGTGACGACCCGTAGGTGTGGCTCTTTTGGTCTTGACTTTCTCTGTGCACATGGGGTTACAAGTAGTGTCGTGACAAATATTATCGGTCCTGTACCTTTGTTGGATCTACAGGTAGTCGTCTACTTACCTATTCTTTCGACGCCATGTATATGTGTTACCTTATAATGAGTCGGTAATTTTTCTTATGTAAACTTAGTCAAGATTACTCCACCTACTTTGACCTCGGACAATATGTCTCACTTCATTCAGTCTTTCTTTTTGTGGTTATACCATATGATTACGTATATGTACCTTAAGTCTGTCTACCATTGCTACTGGAATATATACTCTGTCGTTTTCTCTGTGTCTACATATCTTGTCTGAAAACCTGAGACACCCTCTTCCCTCCCACCCTACTAGACTCTCTTATCGTAACTTTGTACATATAATAGTAAACACTTTGTCTAATGGTCAGGTCCAGGTTACGTACTCTGTTGAACGAGTCCCGACCACGTGACTCTACTGGGTCCCCCTACCCTACCCCTCCCTCCACTCTCCTCCCAAGTTCTACCCTTTGTGTACATGTGGGCTCCGACTAAGTACAGTCACAAACCGTTTTTGGTGATGTTATAACATTTCATTAATCGGAGGTTAATTTTATTTATTTATTTTTTTTGAAAAAATTTCTAAAAAAAAAAAAAAACTACACCTGACAAAAAATTTCAGAAATAACTTAAACAATGTTATGACAAAGACAAAATGCAAAACCCAAAAACTGACACTCCTTACACCTTAGAATCGAGACGGTGATCCTTAACTTGGGTGTGGGGAACGTGACCTTCCACTTCAGGGTTGGTGACTTGACGGTCCCTTCAGGGAGTCTATAAAAAATATTTTTACGGGACTAGCTTTCGTCACTACACGAATCCACACACACACACAACCACCATCTTCTTAGTCACCTTTCACTCTACTTCCTGTTCGTCCGGGTAAGTTTGTTGGGAGTAGTAGATTTTATCGAAACACAGTGTACCCTTCTGTTCTTGACCATGTATTCTTGTCTCGGAAATTCTATAATATTCTGTACTACTGTACCGACAATTTTTCATTAACACATTATCTGTTCAATGTATTTAGAGGTCTACTCGTGAACCTAAAGAGAAAAATAAATTAAAGAAGAGATTTTATATCATGTTTCGGGTTCTTTCGGGGTTTAAAAGGTCATTCAAAGTAATTTTCGACTAAAAAAAGGGGTGACTTCAGTAGAGTCCGGACTCTGCAGTTCATAAATTGGTAATCGAAGAGTTCTGGGTATTCTGAAGGAAACATAGACATTTGATGTAAGAAAGAGGTGTAATTTCTCTGTGTCAAGAAAAAAAAAAAAAAAAAAAAAAANAAAAAAAAAAAAAAAAAAAAAAAAAAAACATGTTTACCGAGGACATAAAGACGATTTGACTGTCCTTGTGTTTATTCCATTTCACTGTGTCTTTCACCCTTCCCCCATCTACTACATTCTATCGTTGGACTATACTTTTCTATCCACATCGGGGTGGGGATGGGTTCAATACGATCGAAACCTGACCACATATCGTCCTTTCGTCTAAAACAGGAAGTCTTCCCTGCAAAATTTACTTTTTGAGAGATCCACTTCCCGTCTCAATCCCAGTCCAATCCTCCTCCCCTCTGTAAATCCCCGACCCCACTCGACCCGAGTCACACACCGTCCGAATTCTTCCAGTTCACCTTTATATCCCGATCTCCATGGTCCGTGTCCATGGAGTGTCCAAACTCACAAGGAAGGTCGGGTGGGGTGCGAAAGGGGACGGGATTGTAGGACGTCGCCCCACCTCTTGAAAGGGGTTCTGGGTGACACAAGGTCCGTGACCGTATCCCAAACCGTTTCAACTATTAAGAACCTTTCGGGAGGAGAACTTTAGACCGGTAAAAGAGGAAATTAGTGGTCAAAAGAAGAAATTAGTAGTGAAACCTCTCCAATGATTGTACAGTATTCTTTACATTTCAGGGTCTCTCCTATGTACGAATACATACCGACTCAGGGAAGCGACAATTGACTTTGGTAGTGTTGTGACAATTAGTCGATATGGGGTTGTGTTTTATTTTTCAAAAAAAACAAAATTTCTTTACAGGGTCCAGTTGTAGAAGTAAGGGTACGTCGAATGGGAATTCGTGGGTATCGTAACGTTAGACTACACTTAAGTTTTCCATCTTCGACTGAAGTAGTGTCTGTATTCGGTTTACTTCCGTTTCCCGTGTAAGGTACCTTTCATACAAGACACTCCGACGGACGTGAACACAACATAAACCGGGTTCGAAAGGAAATGACTACACACATTGACACTCCAGGGGACGAACCCCTACTTAGTGTAGGACGAAACCATTGCACCATCCTACAAAAGTTTTCGTGTTCCGGGTACTCTTGAACCAAACCGGTCTTCAAGTAAATGAGAAATAGTCTTAGACGAAAAAGTAAAACTAGAAGTTTCTCAATATTCTCCGACAGAATCTCAGACACCCAATCACAGTCTCTATACTCCCTCTTATCCGCACAGCTCCAGAGTCACTTCACAGCCAACCTTAAGACCTTCCGGTTACTTTCACCCATCTCCTCTCTTCGTAACTGGTGTCAGTCTTACTCGACCTCATCTCGATTTTCCCGTGCTTGTCCACTTACTCCCCTTTAACTTTAAAGGAATTTTAAAGTACCTACCTCCTCGGACCATCCGATGTCAGGTACCCCAACGTTTCTCAGCCTGTGCTGACTCATTGAAGTGAAAGAAAGTGAAAGGAATTTGGTCTCTCCAAAGTCTTACCTCCACGTTATCCGTTGTAAATTTATAGGTCTTTTTGTAGATCAAGACGAAATAACTGATACGGTTTCGGAGACTGACACACCTAGTGTTTTTTGACACCTTTTAAGACTTTCTCTACCCTTATAGTCTGGTGGACTGGACGGAGAACTCTTTGGACATACATCCAGTCCTTCGTTGTCAATCTTGACCTGTACCTTGTTGTCTGACCAAGGTTTATCCTTTTCCTCATACAGTTCCGACATATAACAGTAGGACGAATAAATTAAAGATACGTCTCATGTAGTACTCTTTGCGATCCGACCTTCTTCGTGTTCGACCTTAGTTCTAACTACCTTCTTTATAGTTATTGGGGTCTATACGTCCACTGTGGTGAGAATTTCGTCTTTCGCTTCTTCTCGATTTCTCGACGAACGACTTTCACTTTCTCCTCTCACTTTTTCAACCGAATTTCGAGTTGTAAGTCTTTTGATTCTAGTACCGTAGATCAGGGTAGTGAAGTACCGTTTATCTACCCCTTTGTCACCTTTGTTACTGACTGAAATAAAAAGACCCGAAGTTTTAGTGACACCTACCACTAACGTCGGTACTTTAATTTTCTACGAATGAGGAACCTTCCCTTCAATACTCGTTGGATCTGTCGCATAATTTTTCGTGTCTGTAATGAAACGGTTGTTTCCAGGTAGATCAGTTCCGATACCAAAAAGGTCACCAGTACATACTTACACTCTCAACCTGAGATTTCTTTCGACTCGTACCTTCTTAACTACGAAAACTCGACACCACGACCTCTTCTGAGAACTCTCAGGGAACCTGACGTTCCTCTAGGTTGGTTAGGTAGGATTTCCTCTAGTCAGGTTCCACAAGTAACCTTCCTGACTACAACTTCGACTTTGAGGTTATGAAACCGGTGGACTGCGTTTCTCAACTGAGTAAACTTTTCTGGGACTACGACCCTTTCTAACTCCCGTCCTCCTCTTCCCCTACTATCTCCTACTCTACCAACCTCCTCCTCTTCCCCTACTATCTCCTACTCTACCAACCTACCGTAGTGACTCAGCTACCTGTACCCAACACCATCTGAGGCCCTCAACAACTATTTGTCCCTCCGGACCACACGACGCCAAGCACCCTGGTGTTTCTCAACCTGTACTGACTCCCTGACTTGACTTGACTTGACTTTATATAGAAATCCAAACTTTCAATATTGATACTAGGTTGAGTTCTGAGTACCCAAAAAAAACCCCCCCAAACCAAAAACAAACAAAAGAAATCAAACCGGTGTCACAGACTTTAAAATTATTATTTCCTGAGTACAATAATTAAATTAAGAAAGATTTCAATCAAGGAAGAGATAACTGGATGTCTTTTATTTTTAGGATTTTATATTTTTATTGACTTGTCCCAAGTCAAGTCAACGAGTCATCACAGACTGAGAAACGTTAGGGTACTTAACGTCGTGCAGAGGGACAGGTAGTGGGTCGGTATAGTAGGAGATAGCAGGGGAAGAGGATAGGAGTTAGAGAGGGTCGTAGTCCCAGAAAAGTTTACTCAACTGAGAAGTGTACTCCACCGGTTTCATAACCTCAAAGTCGAAGTTGTAGTCAGGAAGGTTACTTGTGGAACCTGACTAGAGGAAATCCTACCTGACCGACCTGTAGGAACATCAGTTCTCTGAGAGTTCTCAGAAGAGGTTGTGGTGTCGAGTTTTCGTAGTTAAGAAGGTACGAGTCGAAAGAAATCTCAGGTTGAGAGTGTAAGTATGTACTGGTGACCTTTTTGGTATCGGAACTGATCTACCTGGAAACAACCGTTTCATTACAGACACGAAAAATTATGCGACAGATCCAACGAGTATTGAAAGGAAGGTTCCTCATTCGTAGAAAATTAAAGTACCGACGTTAGTGGTAGGTGTCACTAAAACTTCGGATCTTTTTATTTCAGTCAGTAACAAAGGTGATAAATAAACGGTACTTCACTGCCCTGGTCTACGGTACTAGAATCAAAAGACTTACAACTCGAAATTCGGTTGAAAAAGTGAGAGGAGAAAGTGAAAGTCGTTCTCCGAGAATCCAAGAAGAAGTGAAAGACGGAATTCCCACCACAGTAGACGCATAGACCCCAATAACTATAAAGAAGGTCGTCAGAACTAAGGTCGAACACGAAGGAGGTCGGGTTGCAAAGAGTACTACGTGAGACGTATCTTCAATTTATTCGTCCTACTGTTATATGTCGGAACTGTGTGAGGAAAAGGATAAACCTTGGTCAGACAACAAGGTACGGGTCAAGATTGACAACGAAGGACTGGATGTATGTCCAAAGAGTTCTCAGTCCAGTCCACCAGACCATAAGGGTAGAGAAAGTCTTAAAAGGTGTCAAAAAACACTAGGTGTGTCAGTCTCCGAAACCGTATCAGTTATTTCGTCTTTATCTACAAAAAGACCTTGAGAAAACGAAAAAGGTCCTAGGTCACCTACAACGGTTAAACTAAAGACCAAGGAGACGGAAAAGGTTTTGGTCCAACTTGTAGACCTTCAAGTGCCAAGTGTATAACGACTTCGGACCGAACTTCTTAAAACTCGTAAAGAAATGATCGTACACTCCATACACGTTGACACGCCATCAAACTCGTAAGAAACCGTAACGAAAAGAAACCCTGACATTACTTTTGACCGGAAAAGGTCAGGACACCGGTGACGACTCAAAAGGTTTAAACGACCGTATAACTCACGTCGTGAAGGTGACGTAGTAGAAAGTCCTAAACTTTGTCGAGTTGACCTCAAGATGGTGGAGGTGATCGAAACAAGTATCACTACGAAAGATTCCGAGTGAAGTGTAAGGTCCTACAGACCGAGATCCACTCATTAGTGTGGTAGCACTAATAGACCCAACACTTCTAGAAAACACATGTCAAGAAGTCACATAAGAACGGTGGAGAAGAATTATAGAAGACGAAGAAAATCCAGGTATGGTAAAGACAGGAAATAACCCGGGTAGAAACGTACTTTACTAAGGAACCATAGAGATTAAAAGAACTTCTCTAGACATCAGAAAGGGTAAGACAACAAAAGGAGATAAAGAAACGTAAGTAGCGACTCTTTCCGAAAGAATAGAGAGGAACGATAAGAAACCTTGAGACACAAGTCTACGAATATATAAAGGAAAAGAGGAAACGAAAAGTGAAGAGAAGAAAAGTGTCGATAACATTCCGGAGGGGTCTGTCGGTAAAACGAAAAAATGTAAAGAAAAGGTACCCCTATCAGAACTAGGAACAGAGGACATGTTACAGTACTTGGAGGCAGGTATCAAGTAGTCCGTGAGATAGTCTAGACCAGGGAATTTAGATAAAGAGTGAAGGTGACATATTAGTATTCCCTAAACTAAATCCAGTATGGACTTACCAGATCTCCAAAAGGGGTGAAAGAAGTTAAATTCAGACTTAAACCGTTATTCCTCAAGTACTAGACTCGGGGTCAGTCGAGGGCCAGAGTAAAAACGACTGACATATCTCGAAGAGGTAGACACCGACGTTTCTTATATTAGTTAGACTAAAGCCACAACTGGTAGACCACTACAGGTACACATGTCAGAAGAGAACATAACAACCGTCTTCCACAAACGATACTGGTCACGCAAGAGAACCGTTTTGAGATAATCGGAAACGGGACGAAGTAAGGCATAAGGTTCCGGTTTAAACGGACAATGGGGTCCACAAAGAACTGAAGGATGAAAACGTAAGGTCAGGGGATATTACTTTTCCTGTAGACAAAACCCACAATCACTTCCGTTACCGTTGGGTGAGGTCATAAGAACGGACCTTTTAGGGTACCTCCTCGGACCATCCGATGTCAGGTACTCCAACGTTTCTCAGTCTGTGCTGACTCACTGAAGGGAAAGTGAAAGATTTTCCAGAACATCCAGAAGTATCTTGATAAGTTGAAGTCGAAGAAGTCGTAATGACCAACCCCGTATCCAAACCTAATGGTACTATAACTTACCAAACGGAACCTTTGCTTGTCTCTAGTAAGACAGTAAAAACTCTAACGTAGGTTCGTGAATTAAAACCTGAGAAAACAACAAGTACTACCGATGAGGTAAAGAAGATTCCCTAAGGACGGGTGTTATCATCTATATTACCAATAGACTCAATTTAAGTGGCTAAGGTCAGGTAAAATCAAGCGACTAAGGATCTTACAACTGTAAGTGAGAAATAGAGGACAAACTGGTGAAGATTAAACGGAACTAAGTACCTGGATTGTAAGGTCCAAGGATACGTTATACCGTGAAATGTCGTAACCTGGAACGAAGATAGTGGCCAGTGTAGGTGTAGACCCATAACAAAAACGAAACCGAGGTAGGGAAGTAAGAAAGACCTCAATAAAGAGATGACTAGAGGTCATCGTATAACCCGTGGATGACTGGACCCCTCAAGGAGAAAGTCATAGGAAAACGGAAAAGTATGACAATTACCCCAAGAGTTCCGCTCTTATGACTTTACCAAACAGTAAGGGAAGAGGTCACCTGGTGTAAGACAGTCTGGAGAGATGGTACTGGGTAGACAGAACCCACCGGGGTGTACTGTACCGAATCAAAGTAACTCAATCTGTTCCAACACCAGGATTACACTAATCTAACTGATCAAAAGACACTCATACCAAAGTCACACAGACGGGAGACTACGGGAGAACGTTGTGGATGGCAGAATGAACCCAAAGAGAATGGAACCCGTACCCCATAGAGAAGTACCGACGAGGTCGTTTCGTGTCGTCGACGAGGAATGGAACCTACTCCAACGGGGAGGACTGGAACTTGCACCTCATCGAGGAGAGTCAGAAGCGTAGACGGCGAGGAACCTGTACCCCAACGAGGAGAACCGACGGCGGGGACTGGAGCCTGTACCCTATCGGGGAGAGTCGGCGAGGTCTCGNAGAAGTACCGACGAGGTCGTTTCGTGTCGGCGACGAGGAATGGAACCTACTCCAACGGGGAGGACTGGAACTTGCACCTCATCGAGGAGAGTCAGAAGCGTAGACGGCGAGGAACCTGTACCCCAACGAAGAGAACCGACGGCGGGGACTGGAGCCTGTACCCTATCGGGGAGAGTCGACGAGGTCTCGGAAGCGTCGGACCGCGAGAGTCAGTGACGGGCACTGGAACCCACACCCCATCGAGGGGACCGGCGTGAACACGCGACAGGCAGTGTCGGTGACCCGAAGACGTGCCAGTCAGTGTCGACGTCGCGAACACTGTCCCATAGTGATCGGATTAAGAAACATGAAGAAAGAATAAGACGAGTCAAGGTAGTCTTCGTAAATGGGATTCGTGAAGGGATCTAATCGATCGTAGACCTAAAATGGTAGTTGTCTATTTTGTTCTTGGAACAGTTCTGAGACAAAACTTAGTCACGTACATGAAGGGTTTGACGGCAACTCTATTGGCGTAGTCCTGTTCTCTTACTCCGTAAACGTGAGTGTTTTACAGTTCCTTAAATACGTCTATGTCGTCTTGTCCCGGAACTGACTCGTTCGGAACTGTTTGACTGAAAGTCTCGGGAAGATCCTTCATCTTCACTGAGAGGAGAGACGTCTTCCATGGAGTACGTAGGTTGACGTTCACAGATTTCACCCTCTTCTCTTCCTCGAAGACCAAAGTCTTGTCCTTTGTACCGGTGTACAACTAGTGTAGAAACCACACGTTTCGTTCGACTACTTGGGATTCGCGTCCTAGACTGAGTATCTCTGTAGGTTGGACTCTCATTTTACATAACATATTAGCATTCTCGTTACACTATACAATTCCTTTTTGTTGATTTGTCTTATGTTATAGGGGTTTAGTTGACTTCCCATATAATTTTTAATCTCTCCGTCGAACCACATCATGAATGTCGTAAATCTGAGACCTCGATCGGACTAACTCAGACTAACGACCAAACGGTGAATTGACACACTAGTGGTCTGGGAGACACTAGTACGAAAAGAGTCCTTTTTTTTCTGTTATTATCGTTGAGGACCCCACTCCTACTTTTCCCGATTATGTACTTTTCGTCAATCGTATCAAAGACCTCATGTCAATAATAAGTTATTACCAAACAATAGTAACAACGTACCCTTTTCATAGTAAAAATTTACTATCTTGTAATACTGAATAAACTATTTTTCACAACACTGTTAACCGATCTATGTACTCTTCTTTTTAAGTTAGGAAAGAAATATAAGATGAGATTTTATTTCAGGTCGACTTAATTCTTGGTCTTGAAGATCTCCTTATATGTCTACTGATAAATTTATAAGAACACCATCTCTCTCAGAAAAATTTTTCCTCTTTCTTTTCATCTTCCCTTTCCTGTTACTGAACTAAACTAATATAATTTTATCTTTTGGAGACACGAAGTTTCGTTTTGTTTTGTTTTGGTTAAACGAGATTCGTCTTGATCTTCTATTTACACACACACGTTCAATACAGGTCGAGAAACACCGGGGTGTCTGACATCGGGCGGTCCGAGGAGACAGACACTTTAAAAGGTCCGTGTCTATGACCCCGTGTAACGGTAGAAGAGGAGGTCCCCTCAGAGGGACTGGTTGCCTGAATTCGACGCTGCGACCGTAGAGGACGTAACCGTCCACCTAAGAAATGGTGAACGTGGTGGACCCTTCAGGTCTTCTATTTACTTTTCGATCCTTTTATTGTAAACGTTGTCGATTCCGTCTGGTAGATTCCCATCATATAAGGGACATATTTCTCACATACGAAGAGAGATATGACAACGACAACAACAAGTTAGTGGTTGAACACAGGTTGACAAACACTGGTCCATTTGACGTCGTACGGTCCGAAGGGACAGGAAGTGCTAGGTCAATGTTGAATGTATTTAGTTAGTTATTTTCAAATTATGGAGACGATCTTTTTATCCGTATTCTGTAATACTCATCCAAATCAGTATTTCATTTTCGTATTGAACTGGATTTTGGATTTTTCTACTACTTAAATTATTTATTAGTTTCTGATATTAAATTTTACTTTGTCGTAAAAGGTGAAGAGTTTAACCGTTACTGAAAATTTACTGGTATAGGGTATAACCACTCAGACGTCCTGTGTCCGAGAGAGTAGAACAACAGTCTTCACATTTAACTGAGCTGGAGAGACACCCCGTCTAAAAATTATGGATAGATTACATATATTGGAAACTGGATGGAAAATATGAAGACCTTTACATTAAAATTTTCTAAGACTCTACTCTTTTCTTTTGGTTGATGTTTTTATCAAAACGTCGTAAAAATTTGCATCGTTTGTTAACCTGGTAGAATTTTAGAACAAGGGATGGTAACCAATTTATTTGCAATCATGTAGAAACCACTTGAAACTTACTTGGAGTCTCAATAGTTCCCTCGAATTGACTGATTCCGGGGGTCGACGACGAGACTTTACGGTTGCGGACGAATACCTCTTTATGTCGTCGGTAACTTACATAATGTTTTATACATAAGTTTATTACACCGTTCGTGGGATAGTGGTATGTGTTTTTATTTGAGTTTTACCGAATCTCTGAATTTACGTTCTGTACTGTGGTATTTTGAGGATTTTCTCATGTATCCGTTTTGTAAGAGATTGTATTTAACATAATTACAAAAAGAATCCGAGGAGAGGGTTCCACTATCTTTATTTTTACTTTTATTTGATTACCTAGACTAGTTTGAATATTCGAAAACGTGTCGTTTCCTTTGGTACTTGTTTTACTTCTCTGTTGGATGTCGAACCCTCTGTTATAAACGTTTACTACGTTGGTTCTTCCCGAATTAAAACTTTTATATGTTTGTCGAGTATGTTGAACTGTTGTTTTTTTGGGTTTTTTGGGTAGTTTTTTACTCTCCTGGATTTCTGTAACGAGGTTTCTTCTTTCTGTCTACCGATTGTCCGTACACTTTTCTATGAGTTGAAACTGATTAACAATCTCTTTACGTTTAGTTTTGATGTCACTCACTCGTTGAGTATGGTCAGTCGTTCCAGTAATAAATTTTCAGATTTTTTTTTTTCAGTTTACGATCTCTTCGACACCCCTTTTCCCTTGGGAGGATGTGACAACCACCTTTATAATCAACCCCATCGGTGACACCCTTTGTCATATCTCTAAAGTCTTTTGATTTTTATCTTAATAGTATACTAGGTCGTTAGGGTGAGGTCCCGAATATAGGTCCACTTTGATATTAAGTTTTTCTACTTATGGGGACATACTATGGGGACATAAGTATTACCGTGATAAGTGTTATCGGTTCTGTACCTTTGTTACATTTACAGGAAGCTGTCTACTCACTTCTTCTACACTATGTGTATACGTTACCTTATGCTGAGTCGGTATTTTTTCTTGTTTTACTATAGTAAACGTCGTTGCACCTACGTTGATCTCTTATAGTATGTTTCTCTTCAGTCAGTCTTTCTCTTTGTGTTTGCGGTGTACTATAGTGAACATAACACTTTAGATTTTATCCTGTGTTTACTTGGATAGATACTTTGTCTTTATCTCTTTGTCTCTTGTCTGACTACTAACGGTTCCTTTTACCCCACCTCTCACGACCTGACCCTCAAACCAATCGTCTACATTTAACCATATATATCTTACCTATTTGTTGTTTCAGAATGACATAACGTGTCCCTTGGTACAAATCATAGGACACTATTTGATATTACCTCTTCTTATACTTTTTCTTACACATATATAATATATATATATGTGTGTATATACATATTGAGTCAGTGAAACGTCAGTATCATTGTCTTGTAACATTAAGTTGATATGAAGTTATTTTTATGTGTTTATTACACCGTCCTTCTATTATGTATTACTGTATCTTTCTACAAGGTCAACATATTTTATACATACACACATGAGTATTTAACGAATTGTCTACTAGACGTGTCTTACTAGACCAATACTTCCTTCCATATATATTTGTATACGTATCTATGTTTTATAACTACATTAAAGTCTCCACTTTAACGTTCAATAGAAATAAAAGGCAAAAAGTGGACAAGTTTAAATTAAAAAGGGGATTCTCTGTGCATGATGAAATGTTTCTCTTTTTTAATCCATTCTAATAAATTTTGACACAAAGAAACTTAAGAAACTTAATAAACTGAACCGAAAATAAAATACAAAAAGAGGTACTAGATTATGAATAAATAAACGACCGTTGAATTATAAGTTACATCTTTCATTCTATAAAATTTATTTGTTGGTTCAAGACCTAGTCTTAATCGAAAGTTACGGATTTTCATACTTTGAACCAGGAGTTTTTCTCAATAAGAACTTCCGAAATGATTCGAACATCCATCCATTTACCACCATACCTACTTATAAAAGAAATTTTTAGACACATTACAACAAGATTTCAACAGAACTATTTATACCGTACGTGGTATGTCTGTTCCTCTTCTGAAGGGAACCTGGGGACCTAAAAGGACGAACCGGGTCATCTAAACTCGGTTTCGACTATCGGTAGGGAAGGACCTGTCACGAGACCTGAAACCGAAAAAGAACCATGGACCTTAGTTCAGAAAAGGATGATCACCGGAGTTCACTTTTTCACTTTCAGTGAGTCAGCACAGGCTGAGAAACACTGGGGTACCTGATATATCAGGTACCTTAAGAGATCCGGTCTTATGACCTCATCCATTGGAAAGGGAAGAGGTCCCCCAGAAGGGTTGGGTCCCTAGCTTGGATCCAGAGGGCGTAACGTCTACCTAAGAAATGGTTGACTTGGTGTTCTCTTTCGGAGTTCTCCTAAAACGTAAACTAATCCTAAGTGCGTGCCAACGGAGAGAGGGTTTCACCCACAGGAGGGTTGAGCCTGAGACGTCACTAAGGATGGAATAGGAAAAACCACCGGAGAAATGTTAACGACACATTGTTCATCGGTACGGGTACCGTTGGATTGTGTTGTGGATAAATAGTAGTGTGACAGGACCAAGAAACGAATCCTCACGTGTTTCGACTGCAACTTCACGACGGATTCGACCCGAAACTAGGCCTTCGAGATCCTTACTCACTGAAGGTTCAAGTAAGTCCAAAAACCGGTCTAAGTCAAGGAACCTTAACTCTAGGGACAAAAAAAACGACCAAGACTCGGTCCTGATAAAAATCGAGGATTTTCGGTGGGTATAAAGAACGGTGTACCAGGGGCGGTAGAAGTTCGATTGTTACCATATAATTTAAGAAAAACCCGACGTAGAGATTGAAAAAGAAGGGACTGGTCTTTTTCTACGAGACGAAAACTTCCAGTGTACCCTAACTCAGTCAGGGTGACCTGGTAGAAGGAGCCGGTAGATTACATTGTCAGTACTTCACTATAGGTAGCATTAGTGTCCAAACAGATGTGGGTTTCCCTTCCCCGGTTGTGTTTCTATCTTCAGAAGTCCCCAGTAAGAATCTTAGGACGACGGAGTCCTCGAAGTTCCTATTCGGGACCCGTCGAAAATTTCACTGATAGAAGGGCTGGGTCTCTCTTCCGGAGGGGACCCACGGAAAGGACTCCTGACGCCGTTCGTTCGTCCCGTCAAAACACAGTCTTACGCCGAAGAGGCTGTAATTGACTCCTACTTGTCTATTTCCCTGTAACCTAATCCGACCTCTACCACTTACCCTACAACTTTATTTTTCCTTTTTATTTTAATAAGTAACTAAAGGTAGTAATTCCGGAAGAGAAAACGTATAAGAACTAAAAATCTACTGATTTTTAGGTAAAATTTGAGGTAATCGTAAGTGACCCAGAATGTGTTTACAGACGTCACAAGTCTCCCTGAATTAGGTTTGGGAAGAACGTGAAGTGAAAGAGGGTCGGGGTCGGTGAAAGAATAGTCGTCTACTTTGTCCAAGTGTAAAACCGTAGTTTATAGTTTTAAGGTAACACTCTAGTCTAAGGGTACGTTTAGTTTCATGTTATTTCTTTTATCCTTCTTCTAGTACCTTACATACTTTAGAAAGAATTCGTTCAAGAAATGGAAGATATTTTTCACCTAAGGATGAGTAGACTGGTCCGACTAATTAAAACCCAAAACTTTTTTTAGTAACCTGAGATTTTTAGGGTAGGTAGAAGTACTCTGAGTCTTTAGACTCTCGGTCGATAAGAAGTTAGTGAGAGGGAATTTATAAGAATAAGTTAAAGATTAGGTGTCCCAAAAGACTGTAAGAAGGAAGTTTCACTAAAACATCTGTCCCTAGTGTCTTCGGAGAAGAGTGAAATAAAATAAGGTTTCAAGACGGTGGGTGGATCTCGAAGACGTCCTTAAATCACGATAAAAACAGGATAGACCAATCACGGTCTCTTGTTACGAGACCAGGGTAGCGACTTCGAGATCCTTGTAGACGATTCAATGAAAACATAAGTACAGGACAATAAAGGACAGTAAAGAACGTAAAAGTGTTTTAATGAGTCAAAACCTTAAGGACTGAACACAAGTCTATAAACGGGTAAGGAACTTGTCCTCTTAAAATCGAAGGGTCCACCACGATCGTCATTTCTTGGACGGCCGGTTAAGTCCTCTGGGTCCAAGTTAGGGACCCAACCCTTCTAGAGGACCTCATTCTTTACCATTGGATGAGGTCATAAGAAAGGACGTCTTAAGGTATCTGTCTCCTCGGACCGACTGATGTGAGGTACCCCAACGTCTCAGTCTGTGTTGATTCACTGACTTGTTGTTGATATGTAAAACTTTTCCTCGTAAGACGACGACACATGGACTTTTGAAAGTGTTGTAACAATTAGTTGTCAACAACCAATCAGTGATTCAGTACAGGTTGAGAAAATACTGGGGTACCTGACATCGGGTGGTCAGAGGAGACAGGTACCCTAAAGGGTCCTTACTTATGGCCTTACCCAACGGTAAAGTGAGAGGTCCCCTAGAAGGGTAGGGTCACTAGGTTGGATCCAAGGACGTAACCGTCCACCTAAGAAATCGTGACTCGGTGGACCTGTCGGGTTGATATGAGGTCATATTTTATTTTGTAATTCTTTTTCTCTTTATTGTATGAAGTTTGGTTTTTTTCTCTCTATAAAATTTATAAATCTTTTCAAGTCCCCTTTTTGGGATCATGTTAGGTTTAAATTACCTACAATTGTAAAACAGTATAAAGAAAAGTTAGAGAACGAGAGTAATTCTATGTTTAACAATCCGTCATCTATATTGGTTTAAGAATGAGACACAGGCATAGGGGAAGGACAAAGAACCCATTACTTATGACCGGAAGTACATAGTAGGGTAAATTACAAACTATGAAATAAAAATTTTCACACATTATGTGTGTTTACTGTATCAAAATAAAACTTTTGTATTTACCTTAGTATGACGTACTACTGCTCTCGTAAGACTTTTGAAAATATAAACGTTTGTATAGTTCGTTCGACAATTCTTAAATTACGGGTACATATTGGTGTCCTACCCGAATTACGGGGACATGTTCGGGTCCTCCAAAGAAGTACTGTGTGAACTCCACACTTAATCCAGTATGTGAAGAAGACAACGGGGAAATACCGGGAACAAGATTCGAATACCAGAGGTAAACCTATGTCCGTAAAAGAGTTAGTAACGGTGGAAGTACATTGTCCGTGACGACCACTCAGAAACTGTCTCAAAGTTATTAAATCTTTCTCGACCTAAGAGAGAGAAGGAGTTCGTATGAAGGAAGTGAAGACCGAAAGAAAGGTAGGAACTTGATGTGGTTTAAGAAAAGAGAGAGATCTGGTGCGTCTACAATCATTACGAGAAGAGGTTCTTTCAGTGAAGGAGGAGTCAAAGGCCAGGTTTGAGTCTACAGTGGAGCAGACTCTTAAGAAGGAGTGGGTAGGATCGGTTCGTAGTAAGGACCGAAAGACGTGTATACTCGGACAAAGTTTGAGAACTATCGTGCACGACTCTTTCTCACACACAAGTAACGGACGTACGGGGGCAATCTTACAATCCTCATGACAGAATGAGTGACACCATAGGGGTCGTGGATTTTGTCGTGAACCGAGTACCGTCTTTGAGTCGTTCATGACCAACTGCCCAACGGGTCACTGGGGTAGGAGGTCATTTATATTAGGTTAGGTACAGAACTTTAGACTGGTTAGTCTAGTCGTGATGAAGATCCTCTACTCGTTCCTTCTTTATAATCAATGGATAACGACACAGCACTTAATACGGGTTTTTATTTCCACATTTTTTGTACTAGTAACTAACAGAATCAAAGCCACCAGTTCTTAAGTCCTGAGTCGACTGAGTCGACCTACCAAGAACAAGACCCAGAGAGTACTCCAAAATTAGTCCTACAGTCGACCTCGATGTCGGTAGATGTCCGACTGACCTCGACCTTCCAAACGAAGGTCCTTCCGAATGAGTACACCGATAACCGTACTCTGGAGTCGAGAAGGGGATGCTGGAACGGTGTCTCGACACATTCACAGAATTGTTGTACCGTCGACCGACGGAAGCTCGTATACTATGTCTCTCTTTCCGTCTTCGGTGTTTCAGTAATCACTGGATCCGAACTTTCACTGTTTGGTAGTGAAGGTTAGGGAAGTAGGGTGTGTGAGGTTAAAGTCATGTTATACCCTCTCTGGGTGTGTCCTATACTTATGGTTCTCCGTTCCTAACAACCCCCGGTAGAACCGTTGAGAGATGGTGTGGAAAGAAACGGGAATGTAACGTATCCCAAAAACAAACAAACTAACAAAAACAGACACTTTGATTGAAAGACAATATCTAATTCACCTTCGTCTCCTATATTTCTGACCCTTGTATTGGGGACTGACAGTACAACTCACACCTTATTCAGACACACGTTCTACGTCTCTTTTAAAGTTAAACCATCCGTCTCGTTTCATAGTCTCCTTTTACTGTTATCCATCGTCCCAGTCAACACTTTTTTTTTTTTTACAACTCTTCTGTACCTCCTCCGGGGTGTTACGTGTCTTCCCACGGCTTTTCACCTGTCTCGGGTCGTTACCCTTATGTGTTCGTCTAATATAAATTTCTAAGTCCGTCTTTAGGTCTTTCAGATATTACCTAATAGCCCAAGGTCGAGGCATGAATTCCTTAGTTGTGTTCTGAGATTAGGGTCTTCTCAAAGTGACTCAGGAAACGAACAAGAATAAGTATAAGGTAAGACAAGGGGAGTTTTTATCAAAGTTTCCAGGGGAGAGGTAAAGGACTCAGTGACTTCTAAGGGATGGAGAATGAATTGACTCTTTAAACTTCAGTTACCAGAAAGAAATGACCAAGAGAAGAATCTCGGTTCTTTTCTTCGTACGTTTAGAGAAACGATGAGTTGTAGTTATTTTAGAAGGAAATGTAAGAATTTGTCGATCCTTGACAGGTTGTAGAAATGAGGCATGTCATCAGGTATAGGAGTACAGAGAAAGAAATAACAGAGAAAGAAATACAGGACGACTGAGACTTTATACCAAGTAAAGAACGATAAAACAATGTTAAGAGTCACTCCAGTGGAGATATCACTTTATCCCAGTTCTGTAGGGATAAAATGTTGTTGTCGACAAACGTTAGGAACATTAGATCCAGGAGAGACAATATGGGTTACTCCTGTGGTACCTGGTGAGAGAAATAACTCGAGAGAGTCGGGAACTGAAAGTACTTTAAAGAGGTAGGACCGAGAGGAGGAAGGAGATTGACGAGGAAGACTTTCGGGGATTACGAAAACATAGTGACGAGAAAAGAGGATGACCGAGGTACACTCATTAGGTGAGAGTACTAAATTCGACACTGAATATACGGAAGTCACCGGATACTATCGACGGATCTAGAGGGTCCAGTCAGGAAAGGACTCTGTAAGTCTAGGGGGGTCAGTTCTCAGATAGACTGAGGAGGTGGACCTATGGGGGTCTGCGTCGTGGAAGTCGACAGACGGTGTACTGTGTAGTGGTAGGAGGGATTCAGACGAAGAGTATGTGAAGCGACAGTAACCAACCGTCGTGATAGATGGGGTTGGACATGATCTTTCGTTCCAAAGGACGTACGATTGAAAGAATAGGAGTAGGAAGGTAAGTCAATTTGTAGTCTGGACGACAAAAATAAAAAAACAATAAATTACTAGAGAAATAAAGGTAGAGGAAATCGGATGGGATCAAGTCAGATAGCAATAAAGAGGGAACTACGAAGTCATCAGAGGACAGACCAGAGGGCAGAAGAGAAACGTAGAGGAATTATGAACGAAAGTACCTCACCGTCCTCACGAGGTAGATGCTCGTGTGTACACTGACACAGTTCTTGACTTTGCGAAACTAGCAAAGGGGTAACAGAAGCTAGATTTCACTTTGAACATAGAACAACGTACGTTCTACGAGGTCCTCAATCTCGGACGAAGGACGGAGAGCTTAAAGTAGAAGTACGTAAAGGCCATTACGACTTATCGTACACGAAAGTACTTATGTGGTGTGATAAAAAAGAGGAACGAAAACCTTTACGATTTGAGAGAAGTACCTTATGTGTAAAGGTAAAACGGATTGGTTAGGAACGAGGAAAAGAGTTCAAGTAGAGTCCGATTGGAGAACGTTCAACTGAATGGACTGGTGGGGTAGACGGGACTGTCAGGTAAGTGGGAGTGGGTGTCACGAGACTATTGGAAGGTACACAGGGACTGTAACATGAGTGGGGGAAGAGAGGTCTCCGGAGAGTCGAAGAATTTCCGTCTCTGGTCCGGAAAACAATGACATAGGAGTTGTGAAACGAGTCATGACCATATAGCCTCCGGAGTAGTTGTAAAAACAACTAATTACTTTACTTGACGGACTCTCCTGAAAAGGTGAAAGGTTACATCACAGTCTTACATCTTACATGAGACACTACGAAACCCCCTTAACTGTTTTTCGTTTATAAGAGTTACTGAGTTACGGTCTATTCGTGTGTTCTAGTGTACCTTGTACTAGAACGTCCACGACATTTTAGTCTCTTTTCTCGTAAAACGGAGTCCTCCGTCGTAGGGGTCTGTCACTGTACGTGCACCTACGATTGTCCCGGTTCCTCCCGATTCCTCTTGGGTCTCATTGGATCTTCACTCTTGTGTGGATCTATTTTCAGAGTGAAGTGTCAGAAAGAACGTCTTTCAAGACCAGTGTACTAATCTAAGACCAGTCGTGGTGATGTTACCTATAACACACAATTTACGTGTACTTCACAGGAATTTACCTCGTACACGAGTAGGGAAGAAAGACGGTCGCCCTTACGCCTGTGGGACTAACCCTGACTCGACGGTAGAACCTAAGTACAGACTGTCGGAGTGACGAAGAACTTGAACTTCCGTATTGTAAAAGTGAATAAGTTCTAAGAAGAGTAAGTTCTAAACACCTTCTCCTCCGTAGATATGTCCGTCTCACTTAAATCCTTGTTTCTTGTCAAGGTCCACTTATGGTGTTTCCTTGTGTGAGACAGTAAAACTTCTTTTTGTTACTAGTGGTTACAAGAGTACCGAAGACTACCCCAATATGACAGAAATCCGAAGAGGGTCTCTACACACATAATGGAATCAGAGTACGCCACATCTCGATGTCAGTTTTGACCGATCACTTCCCCTATCCTACCGCTAATACTTCAACTGACTAGTCAAAACCCCCCTCCCAAAGAACCTTATCAGTTCCTCTGTTCTACTGAGACTTCTGGGTGGAGGACTTAGGCAAAATGGTAAACTTCCACCTAAACTTAATTGTTTATGGGGTACTTTTCAAAGGTTATGTTAATCAGTAGGTATGAAGTCACTATTAACGAAAGTAGTTTGGTTACTAATCGTCTTTAGTTGTAGTTTCCTTACCTCCAACGTCGCCTCTTCTCTTTTACTACCACCAAAAAAACCCTCTTCTGTCCGAGCCTACCCTGAACCACGAAGTCTCAGACGTCTCGACCTTCCTCTCCTTATCCTCCTTTGAACTAGATGAAGGATCAAACCGAGTCCCGAAGTAGTCCCGGTAACACGTGACTTGTAGTGGAGGTACGACGGGACCGTGAAGAAACCACGGACCCTTACAGTCTCGACGGTGTCGTCTTGGACAGGTCTCCGACCTGTAGTACCGGATAAGACCCGACCGGACCCGGGTGTTACCATCACTCACGATGGGTGCAAATCACTCACGATAACCATTCCTTCGACTTCTAGTCACCTAAATCCATTAAGTGTGACCAGCGTTTATTGGTTCTACGGTAACCCAACCTCGGGTTTTGTGTCTATAGATAGGTCGAAGGGGAGTGAGAAAGGTCATCAATCTCTTTTGAACTCTTTGTCGTCTCCGACTCTTCACGGATGTAGGACGACGTCTTCCTGTGTCTCTGTCGGTCCGGAGAGGAGAGTGAACCGGAGACGGGGGACCAGCGGAGTGAAGAAGGGGGAAGTGGAAAAGACAGTAAGAACCCTTAAAAGTCACGAAAGGTTTCGACCGACGTAACCCTTATAAAATTTTATTCTTAAGTCTGGGGTACGGGTTCTCTGAGATAAGACTACCGAAACCACTGACACCACACGTCTGGTCCGACTTCGATCCTTCCCTAACGTGCACCCTCTTCGGAGTCTGTAGTAGAGTCTACGTTTCGGAGATCCACACGTTTAGAAACTACTGGGGGTTTTGTGGTGGGGACACCTTCCGGTTACCCTACCTAACTCTCTTTACGATAGAGTAAACCACCGACTGATACCTCTAAATTAATAAAGTTGTCTGGATCTCTTGTAAGGAATTTTACGTAGGATATAAAAAAAATTTTTCAGATAAGGTGATCCTATTATCCCTTCGGTGACACTACTGAATCCTTTTGTGTTTTGTCATCCACTTCAAACGGAACCAGACAGAAGAAACGAAAGGAAACTTGTCCACGGGACCTGAGATTAGTCAGGGTATCTGTGAGACATCCACCTAAGGGAGTTGAAAGGGTTGGTGCACGAAATATCCATTACGTAGAAGGAGGAGAGAGGTGGAAGAAGTGGTGATCTGAGTAGAATTTAAGTTTATAGGAGTACAAACGAATCCAGTTCTCTCGTCAGTGAGAGTTTCGTTTGATTATTTACTTACTACTGGAAACTCCCTGGCCTCTGAAGTATAAAGGGACCTCCCATGGTGTAAAGGACTGGAAAGAAAGTGGAGGAGACAAAGGAATATCTCAACCAGTATACTAGAATCCTTCTCTAGTATGCGATTCCTTAAGTTATTAAGGGAACTCCTCTTAGTTTTACCTTTGTTGATGTTGTGTTCTTCGAACCATGAAAACTTCAGATCGATAACCACTACCTTTTACTTTCGTTTCTGACCTGTTGTTCGGTTAAAAAGTCACAGTGATGTTTAGATAAGTCAGTCAAGTCAGTGAGTCAACACAGACTGAGAAACGCTGGGGTACCTGACGTCGTGGGTCCGGAGGCACAGGTAGTGACTGAGGGTCTCGAACGAGTTTAAGTACAGGTAACTCAGTCACTACGGTAGGTCGGTAGAGTAGGAGACAGCAGGGGAGGAGGAGGTTGGAAGTTAGAAAGGGTCGTGGTCCAAGAAAAGTTTACTCAGTCGAGAGGCGTAGTACACCGGTTTCCTAACCTCAAAGTCGAAGTCGTAGTCAGGAAGGTTACTTGTAAGTCCTGACTAAAGGAACTCCTACCTGACCAACTTAGAGGAACGTCAGGTTCCCTGAGAGTTCTCAGGAGGTTGAGGTGTCAAGTTTTCGTAATCAAGGAGTCGCGAGTCGAAAGAAATATCAGGATGAGAGTGTAGGTTTGTACTCATGACCTTTTTGGTATCGAAACTGATCTACCTGGAAACAACCGTTTCATTACAGACGAAAAATTATACGACAAGTTCAACCGGTATCGAAAAGAAGATTCCTCGTTCACAGAAAAATAAAGTACCGACGTCAGTGGTAGACTAAAACCTCTGGGGGTTTTATTTCAGACAGTGAAAAAGGTAACAAAGGGGTAAATAAACGGTACTTCGCTACCTTGGTCTACGGTACTAGAACCAAAAGACTTACAACTCAAAATTCGGTTGAAAATGTGAGAGGAGAAAGTGAAAGTAGAAGTGACAGTGGGTACTCCCACCACAGTAGACGTATAGACTCCAATCACCATAAATAGGGCCGTCAGAACTAAGATCGAACACGAAGTAGGTCGGACCATAAAGTGTATATGAGACGTATCTTCAATTTATTCGTCCTACTGTTATATGTCGAAACTGTATAAGGAAAGGGTTAAACCTTGGTCCGATAACAAAGTACAGGCCAAGATTGACAACGAAGAACTGGACGTATGTCTAAAGAGTCTTCCGTCCATTCCACCAGACCATAACGGTAGAGAAAGTCTTAAAAGGTGTCAAACGACACTAGGTGTGTCAGTTTCCGAAATCGTTAGTTATTTCTTCTCATCTACGAAAAGACCTTGAGAGAACGAAAAAGCTACTAGGTTGTTTACAACCGTTAAACTAGAGACCAAGGAGACGGAAAAGATTTTGGTCGAACTTGTAGATCTATAAATACCAAGTATACGATAACTTCGGACCGAACCTCTTAAAACTCGTAATGAAAAGATCGTACACTCTACTCACGTTAACACGTCATCAAACTCGTAAGAAACCGTAACGGAAAGAAACCCTAACCTTACTTTTGACTGGAAAAGGTCAGGACACCGGTGACGACTCAAAAGGTTTAAACGACCGTATAACTCACGTCGTGAAAGTGTCGTAGTAGAAAATCCTAAACTTTATCGAGTCGACATAAAGTAGTAGAGGTGATCGAAATGAACATCACTACGAAGGATTCCGGGTGAACTCAAGCATAAGGTCCTACAGACTAAGATCCACTCACTAGTGTGGTACCACCAATAGACCCAGTACTAGAAAAAACAGATCAAGAAGACACATAAAAACGGTGAAGAAGAATTATAGAAGACGAATACAATCCAGGTATAGTAAAGACAGGAAATAACACAGGTAGAAACACACTTTACTAGGGAACCATAACGGTTAAAAGAACTTCTCTAGAGATCATAAAGGGTAAGATAACAAACGGAGATAAAGGAACGTAAGTAGCGACTCTTTCCGAAAGAATATAGAGGAACGATAAAAAACCTTACGATGTAAGTTTACTCATAAAGAAAGGAAAAGAGGAAACGGAAATCGAAGAGAAAAAAAAAAGTTGATAAACATTCCGGAAGAGTCTGTTGTTAAAACGGAAAACCGTAAAGAAAAAGAACCCCTACCAGAACTAGTGACGGAGGACATGTTATAGTGCTTGGAGACAGATATCAAGAAGTCCGTGAGATAGTATAGATTAGGGAACTTAAAAAAAAAAAAAACCAGTGAAGGTGACATATTAACAATCCCTAAACTAAATCCAGTAAGGACTTACCAGATCACCAAAGGGGAAGAAAGAAGTTAAAATCAGACTTAGACCATTATTCCTCAAGTATTAGACTCGGTGTCAGTCGAGGGTCAGAACAAAAACGACTGACATATCTCGAAGAGGTAGAAACCAACGTTTCTTGTGTTAGTTAGACTAAAGTCATAACTGGTAGACCACTACAGGTATACATCTAAGAAGAGAACACAACAACCTTCTCCCACAAACGATACTTGCCGCACAAGAGAACCATTTTGAGACTTAGATAATGGAACTTAATTAAAAATTATTTTATTAATTTATAGCACGAGACAAAATCGTTACACCATAAACAGACAATTACGTGTACGTAAATTCCCACCATCTTTCTACTTGTCTCACGTAGGGATAAGTTTCAGGTTGAGATGAATTACATTCCTACGTGCGACACTAAACCTCTTCCTTTACCGTTGGGTAAGGTCATAAGAACGACCTTTTAAGATACCTGTCTCCTTGGACTACCCGACGTTAGGTACCCCAACGTATCTCAGTCTGTACTGACTCGTGTGTGAGACAAAATCCCAATAGTCCTCGAAAAGAAATACTAGTGTCTTACAGTCTGTTTCTTCCCTGAAAAGTCTCACATCCGACTATCGTTTTAATCAAACGGTAGAGACTCGTGGGGACGGTCGAGTGTCCTCTCTTTCCATCGAGACTACTAACGATACGTAATTCCCGACCCCTCTCTCTACTTGGTAAAAGTCTTGTTTACTTTTTTTAGACTATAACTTACGGGAGGTCTCAAAGGAAGGACACGGGAACTTATTAGTCGTTTTAACTTAGTTAACGATCACCGGTTCATAGGATGACTATAAGTGTTGTTCTCTACAAGTCATGAGGTAAATACCTCTTGCAGAAGTCTCGAGTCCCCTGGTCGACAAGGGGTGGTAGTAAGAAACAAGTTACATGTGGCGGGATCTGCCACTCTTTCCGGTTTATTTTCAGGGGTCTTAGGAGTAAGTCGATTGTCTCTTTGACGTCCTCAGTCTTGTTCAAGTGTGTGTAACAACCCATTCTGAAAAAACACTTACAATCCGTTGTCATTCTACGAGAAAGTTAAAAACGGATGACCCACGAGGTTAGAGACATATAGGTGTCGGAAAGAGGTGAACCGATAACACTAGAACCTGTAGTATTATCGACTCTCAGGCGACCACGGTCCTCGGTCGCACTTCTTGAGGCGGGTACCGTTTCCAGTACTCCTTCCTCCGAAGCCGTATGCGTTTCCGCCCTAGCTCGGAGTCCTTTGGGGGACAAGGACTCTTAGATGGGGGTTTTGGTCTCAGAAAATACGACTGAGGAGACTGAAATGTCCCCCGAGAGGGGGTAGTGGTAAAGAGAGCCTCTTCCTCGATTGAACGTCGAGGTCAATTATTTTTAAGGACTCGTACTGTTCTCACAAAGTTGAATGTTTGAGGAGACTTCCAAGAGATCGGACGGACTCGCTCAACAGGCCGGTGTACACTAACAAATGTCGGAGGGTTGGCACTCTCCGTGCTCTACGAAATTTTGAAAGATTTATGTCTGAGAAAACTCTTCAATCTTTTAATAATCATATCATATCACCTAACTAATCTTTAATATAAGCACTTCCCAAAAAGTAAATAACTCGGTTATAAACGACGATTTAGAGGTATAAGGGACGGGAATATTACTTATATTGATCGTATATCCTTTTTATTCATAATTGGAAATTCTAATTAGTACAATTTGGAATCCGATTCATTTAAGGAAAGAACTAACATTGGGTGATGTGGGAGTGGGATATCCTTACGTTGAAATAAACCTCCCACCGCGAACCAAATTCTTTTTTTAGTGAGGACCTTTTTTATTCAAAAGACCAACCGACTGGCAATAGTCTTTCCCGGTATTTTACAGTCGTCCGGAGTATCGGTCTTCTACTACATTTTGGGTATTCTGGAAACATATTAAAATATACTTCGTGGACTAAAACTGTTCCCAGTCCAGATGACTGGGGGTGCACTGAGACATAAGTAGGGATACATATTGTTTTTCATATATTCGTTTGGACTTTTTATTTCTTTACCCTAGTCAAAGACCTTTCTGACTAAGGGGGTACAGTAAGAAAGAAAGGGGAAGACCGACTTAAGAGTAGACCTTGTACCAACGAGTGGTTCGGACGATTAAAACGGACCCGAAGATTCTAGCCTGGCTCCTCCGGGGTCACGGAGGATAGGAAGCCCTCTTACCTTTCTGCGGACACCGGATGCATCCACCACTAACCATAAGGTGCATTTGGTTCAATAAGTCGGAGAAAAAGAGGTGATTAAAAGGATGATGAGATAAGAAAAGATTAGAGAGAAATATAGACATTAATTTATTCAAAAGAGGATCCTGCGGCTAAGGTAGAGGGGAAGTTTAATGGGACCTAGGTGACCCCGACCTGGGGCCGTACGACCGTGGAGTGAAGGAGGGACTGAGTGGAAATTGACAGACGTACATGAGGGAACACTGTGAGTGAGAGACTTTCCGACCGGGGTGGTACGCTCAAAAATAAAAATTAGGTTTGTAAGGGGATTTAGTGCTCCGTGATCTAAAGAAGGGGAGGTGACAGGTGTAAAAATAACCCTTGGACACAAATATTATTTCGATAACAAACCCTCGTATTACTTTTACCCGGGTTTCGTGTTTTGGATACCTCAAATTCAAGTTGACGGGTTAGCATTCTACCCTCGAGTCAGACAAGAACCTGGGAGAACTACAGCCCGTCCGTCTCTATACCTAAAACTTTCTGTTACAAAACTGAACCGAAACACAGTCCGAGGTCGGACGTCTCCCACAAAGACCTCCGGACTGTCGGTAACATCTTAGGACCCAACGACCACAACCCTTTTGTTTGATCCCGTTCTCTCTGAAGGGAGTGGGTAACGAAAAAATAGTCTACTTGAACATTACTTTTGAAAAGGGAAATACGATACAAAATAGGAAGAGTTTCATACAAATGTATGTCGTGGGGAGTAGACGATGACGGTACTCAACCATATTTCTCCTACTGTCACACACCCCCGAAGTTTCCACCGTGGTACCATTTCTTGGGTGCCCGGTCACGTCCTCTCCCCTCTCTCGACACAAACTAAGGACCCAGCCCTTCTAGGGGACCTCTTCTTACCGTTGGGTGAAGTCATAAGAACGGACCTCTTAAGGTACTTGTCTCCTCGGACGACTCGATCACCTCAGATACCCCAGCGTCTCAACCTGTACTGACTTACTGACTCGTGGAAGGTAATACTGGGTGGTGGAGGGTTAGGAGTACGTGAGAAATGATAGTGGACGGTCCTTCGGACTTAGAGGAGGTCTAACCCGACTTAGAGGAAAATCCTCGGTGGTAGTCCTGGAGGGGTCTGGTGCGGGGGTAATAGGACGTACAAGATCCGAGGTGGGTGTACGTCGTGACATATAACAGATAGTACCGAGGTGGAGGGTGAAGTAGGAGTTTCGTTTTGGAAAGGTCCTCTGGGAGAGTTGTACTCAGTAGTCGTTTTAAAGGAAAAAAGTGAGCTTATACGAGAATGGAAGAGGTGGAAAGACTTAGGACCTAGGTGGGACTCCCGTGTCTAAAACGACGTCGAGAAGAGTCACCACCGTCAAGATAGAGGGAGTCGACAACATGAATAGGTTTTTGAAGGTTAAACCAATTTACGTTTAAAGACGTAAAAATTTTTAAAATAATAATAATTATAAAAATGAAATGTTATAACATAATCAAAACGGTATGTATTTGTACTTAGACGGTGCCCACATGTGTACAAGGGTTAGAACTTAGGGGGAGGGTAGAGGGAGGGGTACGGTAGGGAGACCCAGTAGGGTCACTTGGTCGGGGTTCGTAGGACATAGGACGTAACTTAGATCTGACCGTTAAGTAAAGAATATGCTATATGTACAAAGTCACGGTAAGAGGGTTTAGTAGGGTGGGAGAGGGTGTCTCAGGTTTTCTGACAAGATATGTAGACACAGAGAAAACGACAGAACGTATGTCCCAAAAGTAATGATAGAAAGATTTAAGGTGTATATACGTAATCATATGACATAACCACAAAAAGAAAGACCGAATAAAGTGAGACATATTAGCCGAGGTCAAAGTAGGTGGAGTAATCTGACTAAGTTTACATAAGAAAAATTACCGACTCATTATGAGGAAACACATATACATGGTGTCGAAAGAATAGGTAAGTAGACGACTACCTGTAGATCCAACGAAGGTACAGGACCGATAATATTTCTCACGACACTACTTGTAACCGCATGTGCACAGAGAAAGTTAAGAGCCACACATACGGGTCGTCACCCTAAAGACCCAGTATTTCGTCAAAATAAAGGCCAAAAAATTCCTTAGAGGTGTGACAAGAGGTATCACCGACATGATCAAACGTAAGGGTAAAAAATTCCATAGAGGTGTGACAAGAGGTGTCACCGACATGATCAAACGTAAGGGTGGTTGTCACATTCTCCCAAGGGAAAAGAAGTGTGGGAGAGGTCGTAAATAACGAACATCTGAAAACCTAGCGTCGGTAAGACTGACCGTACTTTACCATGGAGTAACACCAAAACTAAACGTAAAGAGACTATTACTCACTACAACTCGTAGAAAAGTACACACACAATCGGTAGACATACAGAAGAAACCTCTGTACAGATAAATCAAGAAACCGGGTAAAAAACTAACCCAGCAAATAAAAAGGCCTTAACTCGACTTCCTCAACGAACATATAAAAACTCTAATCAACAAACAGTCAACGAAGTAAACGATAATAAAAGGGGGTAAGACTTCCGACAGAAAGGTGGAACGAATATCAAAGGAAACAACACGTCTTTGAAAATTAAAATTAATCCAGGGTAAACAAATAAAAACGAAAATAAAGGTCATAAGACCCTCCACCCAGTATCTCCTAGGACGACACTAAATACAGTCTCTCACAAAACGGATACAAGAGGAGATCCTCAAAATATCAAAGACCAGAATGCAAATCTAGAAATTAGGTAAAACTCAAATAAAAACACATACCACAATCTTTCACAAGATCAAAGTAAGAAAATGTTCACCAACTGGTCAAAAGGGTCGTGGTGAACAATTTCTCTAACAGAAATGAGGTAACATATAAGAACGGAGGAAACAGTTTCTATTCCATAAGTATAGAGACCCGAAATAGAGACCCGAAAGATAAAACAAGGTGACTAGATATAAAGACAGAAACACGGTTATGGTATGACAGAACTACTGACACCGAAAAATCATCTCGGACTTCAGTCCGTCCAACTAAGGAGGTCAAGGTAAGAAGAATGAGTTCTAACGAAACCGATAAGGTCGTAAAACTTTCGGACGTCGTCTCTCGACCTACACCGACCTCTTTCTGTGCATAGATACACCTGCCGAAGTAAAATTCAAAACTTTGTGATTACATTCAGAGTTCGTCCTGGGGTCGGGAAGGGAACAGTCAGGTGAATGAGTACGAAGATCTAATAATTGAGGGTGGCCGGGTGAACCCCGACCACAGGAGCTGGGAACAAAGTGGTTTTGAATCCTCGGGAAGTCCTTAGAGGGTAGTCAGTCACCGGTCGACGGGAGAAAGACATTTAGAGAACGAACACAAACATGTATCGAGGACCTATATCGACTGTGAAAATCGATCTGATATCAGTCATAGAACTTGAAGTGTACAAGGGTTAGTTTGAGTATGTAGTGTGATACTGTTTTGGTTCTTTTTGTTGGATTTCTTGGACAAGAAGAACTTGTAAGAAGAAAGTTATTTACTGTTGAAGAAAAAAATTCTGATTTTTGGAGTTTTAGTAGAGAAAGTAAGAGTTATAAGTTGGGTAATCGTTTAAGGTAGTCGAGATGGAAGTCTTGTATAGGTCTTAGATGGATGAAGAGGGGAGACCAAGGTTCGGTGATGGTACCTAATAACGTAATCTATTATTATTAGAGAAGGACAAAGATGACAACGGAGACACGATAAAGAGGGTGTATCGTTGGTCTCAATTGGAAAAGTGTTCACGTAGTGTAGAAGAGTTCCGGACGTCATCGAAAGGTGAGTCTCCTCTTCGGTTTCCGGAACGTTTCAGAGGTACCAGGTCTGTAGACATTGGAGTGACAATTGGGAGGGAGGGTAGGTCGAGTAAGACGAGATCAGGAAGACCGGGAATACGACGAGGGATTGTGAGGTCGACTCTAGAAAGAGGTCTGAGAAATTAGGACGACGATGAGGACGTATCTTTTCTTTCACTTCAGCGAGTCGTATTGAACAAGAGATTGAAGTTCGGAAACGAGTCTTCAATGGGAGGAGGAGTGGAAGATAAGGAGTGGAACGAAAAGGAAGTAGTGATAACTTATGTGTCTTCAACAAGTAGACCACACGTAGAAGGTTGGTAGAGGGATGGACCAGATGGAGGCAACAACAACAGGTCAGTGAGTCAACATAGACTGAGAAACACTGGGGTACCTGACGTCGCGTAGTCCGAAGGGACAGAAAGTGACAGAGAGCCTCAAACGAGTTTGAGTACAGGTTGTTCAACCACTAGGGAAGGTTGGTAGAGTAGGAGACAACAGGTGAAAAGGAGGACGGAAGTTAGAAAGGGTCGTAGTCCCAGAAAAGGTCATTCAGTCCACCGGTTTCATGACCTCAAAGTCGAAGTCGTAGTAAGGAAGGTTACTTATAAGTCCCAACTGAAGGAACCTAACTGTCCAAACTAGAGGAACGTCAGGTTCCCCGAGAGTTCTCAGAAGAGGTTTTGGTGTCAAGTTTTCGAAGTTAAGAAACCGGGAGTCGGAAAAGAATACCAGGTTGAGAGTGTAGGTATGTACTGATGACCTTTTTGGTATCGAAACTGATCTATCTGGAAACAGTCGTTCCACTACAGAGACGAAAAATTATACGACAACTCCGGACAGAGAATTCCCATTTCAATAACCAAAACAAACGACTGTACAGGGATCACTAAATTGTCTCACCCACGAACTATCTATACACAACGTATTCATTTATGTAAAAAATTGTATAAATTTTTTATAAATAAGTAAATATAAAGAAACGGACGTAGGTCAGAATCAACGTCGTACGTCCTAGAAGCCAACGTCCGAGAGATCAACACCGTGTGTCCGAGTCAACGAAGTGTCGTACACCCTAGAATCAAGGGGTTGATCCCTAGTTTGGACACAAGGGACGTAATGTTTCATCTAAGAATGACCTGGTGGTCCCTTGAGAGAGTAAAAAATGTCTAAAATACTGACACGGACAGTGTAAAATTAGAGACATTATTCATGAGAATTCCTATGGTCCTGGAGTATTGAAAGACTTTGTTTTTAGGATTTCCGAGACGGGAACGTCCTATTTACTAGACTTATAATGTGAAATACATTTTCATGGATCCGTAGAACGTCATTTATGTAACGTTAGACTAGTGATGAAAAACTTCAGTTACGTTCATTATTTTAGTTATTAAAGATTCTTCGGTCCGAAACGTGAACTGTAACGTTATCCCCACAGTCTAATAAGATTGTTTTTACGATCTACCCTTACTGAATGATCCATTTACAATAAATAAAATTGATAGTCTATCTAATAGTAAATATAATACCTTCCAAGTTACTACTGTAAGACGTAATGTAAGAAAAAGAATGGTTTATTCATTTTCGTAAAATTTTTTGGAAGGGATCTGGTGTTTCAAACCAAAAATGACTGAGTTCTTACCGAGACAATATCGGTAATTCTGTTCTAATGAGTATCGTGTTTTTAATAAAAGTTATACCATAAACCATGTCTTCAATCTCATTATAGTTCGATCAAAAACGTATCTCGCCGTCCAAGGGACACCTTTTGTATAAAGGTGAATAGTTTTTTGCTACAAAAGAGCTTCCTCAACTTGTAGCACAGAGGTTATGGGTGAGAAGAGGACTTCCCTTAAACCTCTCCCGGGGAAAAAAAGTACAACTGTTGGAGGTCTAAACTTAATGAGTAGTTTTCTAACTAGTAGTAATCGGTTTACGTTTGCTGAGTCTTATATTATAGCACTTAGGATTGATGAGGAAGATCACAAACTCTGCGGAATTTAAGTGTAAACACGGAACCATCAAATACTAGTCGTATTTGTTCTTTGAGTAAAAAAGACGTTAAACTTATACCGGAAGTCCGGTTTTTTAACATCGTAGTTAAAAACTTTCCGAGAAACCTCGATTTAATTTAGAAATTCTAAGAACTAAGTTCGACCTACTTCAATGGTTTCCACGGAACGGAAATTTTTCAAGACGTCATGTATTAAATTTCGATACGAACAGGACACCAAATGTTTAGAGTGAAGATCTTGAAACGGAATTCCTTTGTCAGAACATTTACCTTGAATGTACCTTTCACCCGTTCGGATCCAAGACTGGGGTCGAGGTCGTAATTATGGTACACGTAAATATATCAGGAAAGACAGTCAAAAAAGTAGCAATTTACTTTTTTATTGTAATATAAGTTTATTGTAATATATTATAAAATATGTAATATTGTAATACATTAATTTATTGTAATATATCTAAAAAGTCCTGACAACATTCTTAATCTCAATACTCTTTATATCAGGGAATCCGTCCAGACATACACTATATATAATTATTTATTTACCTTATAATAAGTCCGTATTTTTCTTACTTCATCACTATATACGACGTCACACCTACTTGGAACTTTTGTGACATAACTCAGTTTCTACGGTTTATGTCATAGTGTATAAACACCAAGGAAATTATGTTTAGTAGGGATCATCCATTTCGGAGTCTCTGTCTTTAGTTTACTTACACCGGTACCCGACCTTTATCACTTCTTACCCTTCACTAACAATTACCCATACACCAAAGGAAAACTTCAAAATTTTGTAAAGACTTTGATCCATCACCATTACCAACGTGTTGTAACACTTACACGAAGTACTGTGACTTGACACACGAAATTTTACAATTTTACTGTTTAAAGTACAATAAATATATATAACCCGAAGGGTCAAACGAGTCGACCATTTCTTAGGCGGACGTTACGGCCTCTGGGGTCAAGCTAAGGACCCAGCCCTTCTAGGGGACCTCTTCGTTATCCGACGGGTGAGGTCATAAAAACCCGAAAGGACCACGAGTCTGTCATTTCTTAGGTAGACGTTACAGCCTCTGGACTCAAATTAGGGACCCAACCCTTCTAGGGGACCTCCTCTCGTACCGTTGGGTGAGGTCGTAGGAACGGACCTCTTAGGGGTACCTGTCTCCTCTGACCGCCCGACGTCAAGTAAGTCAAGTCAAGTCAAGTCAGCGAGTCAACACAGGCTGAGAAACGCTGGGGTACTAGTGTCGTGCGGTCCGGAGGGACAGATAGTGGTTGAGGGCCTCAAGTGAGTCTGAGTACAGACAGCTCAGTCACTACGGTAGGTCGGTAAAGTAGGAGACAGTAGGGGAAGAGGAGGACGGGAGTTAGGGAGGGTCGTAGTCTCAGAAAAGGTTACTCAGTTGAGAAGCGTACTCCACCGGTTTCATGACCTCAAAGTCGAAATCGTAGTAAGGAAGGTTTCTTTAGGGTCCCGACTAGAGGAAGTCTTACCTGACCAACCTAGAGGAACGTCAGGTTCCCTGAGAGTTCTCAGAAGAGGTTGTGGTGTCAAGTTTTCATAGTTAAGAAGCCACGAGTCGGAAGAAGTGTCAGGTTGAGAGTGTAGGTATGTACTGGTGTCCTTTTTGGTATCGACACTGATCTACCCGGAACCAGTCATTTCATTACAGAGACGAAAACTTATACGATAGATCCAACCAGTATTGAAAAGAAGGTTCCTCATTCACAGAAAATTAAAGTACCGACGTTAGTGGTAAACGTCACTAAAACCTCGGGGTTTTTTATCTCAGACTGTGACAAAGGTGACAGAGGTGAAGATAAAGGGTACTTCACTACCCTGGACTACGGTACTAGAAGCAATCCGTAGAAGACTTACAACTCGAAATTCGGTTGAAAAAGTGAGAGGAGAAAGAGAAAGTAGTTCTCCGAAAAATCAAGGAGAAGTGAAAGACGTTATTCCCACCACAGTAGACGTATAGACTCCAATAACTCTAAAGAGGGCCGTTAGAACTAAGGTCGAACACAAAGAAGGTCAGGTCACAAAGAGTACTACATGAGAGTATATTCAATTTATTCGTCCCACTGTTATATGTCGGAACTGCATGAGGAAAAGGATACACCTTGGTCAGACAACAAGGTACAGGTCAAGATTGACAACCGAAGAACTCGACGTATATCCAAAGAGTTCTCCGTCTATTCCACCAGACCATAAGGGTAGAGAAAGTCTTAAAAGGTGTCAAATAACAGTAGGTGTGTCAGTTTCCGAAACCGTATCAGTTCTTTCGTCTTTATCTACAAAAAGACCTTGAGAGAACGAAAAAGGTACTAGGTCGCCTACAACCGATAAATTAGAGACCAAGGAGACGGAAAAGATTTAAGTCGAACTTGTAGACCTGCAAGTACCAAGTACACGATAACTTCGGACCGAATCTCTTAAAACTCGTAATGAAATGATCGTACACTCTACTCACGTTAACACGCCATCAAACTCGTAAGAAACCGTAACGGAAAGAAACCCTAACCTTACTTTTGACTGGAAAAGGTCAGGACACCGGTGACGATTCAAAAGGTTTAAACGACCGTATAACTCACGTCGTGAAAACCTCGTAGTAGAAAGTCCTAAACTTTGTCGAGTTGACCTTAAGGTAGTGGAGGTGATCGAAACAAGCATCACTACGAAAGATTCCGGGTGAACTCAAACATAAGGTCCTACAGAGTGAGATCTACTCACTAGTGTGGTAGCACTAATAGACCCAGTACTTCTAGAAAAAACATGTCAAGAAGACACATAAGAACGATGGAGAAGAATTATAGAAGACGAAGACAATCCAGGTCTGGTAAAGACAGGAAATAACTCGGGTAGAAACGTACTTTATAAGGGAACCATAGAGATTAAAAGAACTTCTCTAGAGATCAGAAAGGGTAAGACAAGAAAAGGAGATAAAGAAATGTAACCAGTGACTTCTTCCGAAAGAATAGAGAAGAACGATATGAATTTTTTATATAACGTTTTAACAGAAATGTCATTTTACCACAAATGCTAGTAGATATAGATATGTGTATGTACTGTCTTACATATGAAGTTTTATAATCGTCATCCATAAAGACTTATAGTATACTGTTCTCAAAAAATTTTGGTGGATATAAAAGAATTGAAAAAAGTCATTCATAAATAATAAAAATATACACAATATTATTCTTCACTTCAAATTCTTGTTTCTTAGTTCGTTTACTTGCACGACTTATTTACTCGTTTCATTCTCATCTGGGTCCTGACTAAACATGAGAGTCAAGTCAAGTCAAGTCAGTGAGTCAGCACAGGCTGAGAACCGCTGGGGTACCTACCGTCGTGTGGTCCGGAGGGACAGGTAGTGGTTGAGGGCCTCAAATAAGTTTGAGTACAGGTAACTCAGTCATTACGGTAGGTTGGTAGAGTAGGAGACAACAGGGGAAGAGGAGGGTGGAAGTTAGAAAGGGTCGTAGTCCCAGAAAAGTTTACTGAGTCAACAACCGTAGTCCGTCCGTTTCATAATGTCAAAGTCGAAGACGTAGTCAGGAAGGTTACTTATAAGTCCTGACTAAAGGAAATCTTAACTGACCAACCTAGAGAAACGACAGGTGTCCTGAGAGTTCTCAGAAGAGGTTGTGGTATCAAGTTTTCGTAGTCAAGAAACCGTGAGTCGAAAGAAATATCAGGATGAGAGTTTGGGTGTGTACTGATGACTTTTTTGGTATCGAAACTGATCTGTCTGGAAACAACATTTCATTACAGAGACGAAAAAATGAACATGAGATTCAAATATTTTATTCTCACAAGTCGTCATAAAGTATTAACGATGGACGGACCAGTGTTAAGACTTGACACGAAAAAATGAATCTCGGTAAGACGGAGTACGTGGTCTTAAATACTCCTTAGTTCAGGGTAAGAATTGTAGATTAAACGTTTAGTCGTATCACTCCATATTCGAATCTCTGATTCGTCCTTATTAACGTAGATTTAGTACTGTACTGTCCGATGATTATTGAGATTACGAGTGGTAATTTTATATATATTGATATTTACGGGGGTAATTTTTTTTTAAGGGGACAGGGAGAGGAGGGACCACCTTCGAAGTTTATGGTCTACCACTCTAAGTCTCGTTTTATAAACCGATGAGACAATAAAATTATTAAATTTTTTAATAAAATTAAAGAAACCGACGTGACCCAGAATTAACTCCGTACGTCCTAGAACCAACGTTATACACCCTAGATCGAGGGTTTGGTCCCTAGCTTGGACCCGGGGGGCGTACCCCTCACGTCGTAGAATCGGTGTCCTGGTGGTCCCTTCAGGGACCGTTGAGATAAAAATCAACGGAAATAAAAAGAGTTGTTGTGATACTCCTTCTTTAGTAATAAACGTACAATGTGTGGTATTTTAAACCTAAGTTCCACTCATTGAAGTCCAAGTTTTACAGCCATTTACCACCTAAGTTTTAAACCTCGGGTCTAAACTCGGACTTTGAGTATAAGACGGGTACCACTGTATGACGGAGAACAGTAGACTACCTGCTCCTTCGTCCACAATTCTCTCCATTGGACGGACCCGGTCTCAGGGTCGTTTACACACCATACTGAACCCTAACCTAGGGTCCAAAAGATCGACTCACTTAAAAGTATGTTGAGTCCGAAAAGAGTTCCTTCCGAAAGATTTACTTCCTGTGAGTTTTCTGGTACTATGTTGTGTTGAAGTTTCTTACTTATTTTTCCATTGACTTTAAAATCTTAGTCACATAGAGTCTACGGTTCTCTTATTGTTGAGTTGATTTATATTTCAAGACTACACGTTTGTACGAGTCAATGAGTCAGCACAGACTGAGAAAAGTTGGGGTCGCTGACATCGGGAGGTCCGAGGACTCAGGTACTCTAAAAGGACCGTTCTTATCACCTCGTCAACGGTAAAGGAGGAGGTTTCAAGACTGTACTCCAACATTTTACAAGGCTCAAGTTCGTCTACGTTTATGAAATAAAATTTACTATACGACTACATCCCTATTTGTGACTTTACTCTGGGTGTGATTTTAAACTTGACGGTACGTGTTACTTCCTCGTGAGAATTTCTGTCTTGAACCATAGTCGAAACGTCGTCTCGGGTGACGGACGGACCACACGGTAAGCCTCGGAAACAAGTCTCCTGTCTTAGGCACACACTCGTCTAAAACTATAAACTCGGTGGGGGTGCAGAAGTGCCCATCGGATTTCCTCTTCGAATAGACCTGTTTCAAGAGATCGACACAAACATCCTCACACAAGTCACGTCTTGTAAAATCGGGGTTCTCTTTTGTATTTAGTACAAAGAAGTAAACGTTGGTAAGATTATGTCGTCTAATGAGTGGGTCCGCCTAGATGCGACCTTAGAAAAAACGTCCGAGGGGGTAGTCGAAGACTTATGGAACGTATGAGACGAGTCTCTGGTAGACCCCTGAGAGCTTCGTTACACAGTTCGTCCACGGGGAACCATGGGAGTTACACAATAATTCCCGTAACCGAGACTTAATGTAAAGAAGAGACTCAGAGTCTCGTAGAGTGGGGAAGAAATTTATAGACTGGATGAGAAAAAGAGGTCATTTAGATTCATTCAAGTCCAAGGTACCGAACCGGGGGACCAAGGAGGTACAGAGTGAAAGTACAAAAGGGGTCAGACGTGGAGGAGAAAGACAGGGTAGAGTGTGTAGAGAAGGGGTACCAAGTCGGAACGAGAGACAAGGTAGAGTCAACGGGAGCTTAAAAGTAAGACTCAGAAAGAGTTCACGAGGTCAGCACTGTCGGGAAGACGGTCCTGTGAAAGGTTGAGTCTACGGTCGGAAAGAGAGACTTAGAGTGTGGAAGTCAGTGACGTTACAAGTGAAGGAACCACCTCAGCAGAATACGAGGGTTGAGTACCATGGTGGTCGTAGAGTCTTGGGGTGGACCCAGGTTGGGGGCCGGGGTTCTGACTGGTTGTTTTCCAATCCTAAGTCGAATAATTCCATAGAGGGGAGTCTCTACTCATTTAACCTACATTAAGGTTCGTATTCTTCTATTTGGTCTCTTCGTCACAAAAGAGTGAGTAAGTAAGTAAATAAGTAAGAAAAAGAGATAGGGAGTTATATAAACAACTCTTTAGTAATACGTAATCTGTCCCGTGACCATTGAACACATACACATGTACATTAAAAAACATCCAGTATTTCTCAGTAGCGTCTCTAAGGGTCTGAAGAACCAGTACCGTAGGAACCACGGTACGAGTTATTATAAAAGTACTGTGGGGATTCGGTGTACATTGTCGATTGTAGATCAGAATTCCCAGGTCCACTGAAAGGACGAAAACCGGACTTCAAAGAGTCATCGTTGTGACAACTGTCAACCCCGGTCTTTTAAGAAACTACGCCCCCACCCCACACGAAACATTCTTCAGGTCGTCATACAGACCGAAGATGGGTGACCTACGGTTATCGTAAAGGGGTCAACACTGTTGGTTTTTACAGAGGTCTGTAGTGGTTTGAAGGGAATCTCCCGGTTTAATGAGAGTCAACTTCGGTTACCCGATTCGAGAAAGGAACACGACACTCCGTATGAACGGTAAAATTATTAGAGGAGAAAAGGAGGATTTGTTAAAGTTAAACCGTTAGTGATACCACGCTAGTGAGTAGATCTTGGTCTGTAGAACCTTACACTTCAGTCCACCCGGAATCTTTCGTAGTGATGCCTGTTTCGATCACCTCCACTACCTTAAGGTCAACTCGACAAAGTTTAGGACTTTCTACTACGACACTTTCACGACGTGAGTTATACGGTCGTTTAAACCTTTTGAGTCGTCACCGGTGTCCTGACCTTTTCCAGTCAAAAGTAAGGTTAGGGTTTCTTTTCGTTACGGTTTCTTACGAGTTTGATGGTGTGTTAACGTGAGTAGAGTGTGCGATCATTTCATTACGAGTTTTAAGAGGTTCGATCCGAAGTCGTTATGCACTTGGTACTTGAAGGACTACAAGTTCGACCAAAATCTTTTCCGTCTCCTTGGTCTCTAGTTTAACGGTTGTAGACGACCTAGTACCTTTTTCGTTCTCTCAAGGTCTTTTTGTAGATAAAGACGAAATAACTGATCCGGTTTCGGAAACTGACACACCTAGTGTTATTTAACACCTTTTAAGAAGTTCTCTACTCTTATGGTCTGGTGGACTGGACGGAGAACTCTTTAGACATACGTCCGGTCCTTGGTTGTCAATCTTGACCTGTACCTTATTGTCTGACCAAGGTTTATCCTGTTCCTCATACAGTTCCGACATATAACAGTGGCACGAATAAATTGAATATACGTCTCATGTAGTATTCTTTGCGACCTGACCTTCTTTGTGTTCTAAGAGGACCTTAGTTCTAACGGCCCTCTTTATAGTTAGTGGAGTCTATACGTCTACTGTGGTGGGAATGCCGTCTTTCACTTCTCCTGTCGCTTTTTCAACCGAATTTCGAGTTGTAAGTCTTTTACTTCTAGTACCGTAGGCCGGGGTAACGAGGTACCCTTTATCTACCTCTTTGTTGCCTTTGTCACAGTCTGAAGTAAAACCCCCCGAGGTTTTAATGACGTCTATCATTAACGTCGGTACTTTAATTTTCTACGAATGAGGAACCTTCTTTTCAATACTGGTTGGATCTTTCGTATAAGTTATCGTCTCTGCAATGAAACGGTTGATTCCAGGTAGATCAGTTCCGATACCAAAAAGGACACCAGTACATACCTACACTCTCAACCTGACACTTCTTCCGACTCGTGGCTTCTTAACTACGGAAACTTGACACCACAACCTCTTCTGAGAACTCTCAGGGAACCTGACGTTCCTCTAGGTAGGTCAGGTAAGACTTCCTCTAGTCGGGACCCTAAAGAAACCTTCCTTCCTACGATTTTGACTTTGAGGTCATGAAACCGGTGGAGTACGCTTCTCAACTAAGTAACCTTTTCTGGGACTACGACCCTCCCTAACCCCCGTCCTCTTCTTCCCCTACTGTCTCCTACTCTACCGACCTACCGTAGTGCCTGAGCTACCTGCACTCAGATTCACTTGAGGCCCTCAACCACTACCTACCCCTCCGGACCGCACGACGTCAAGTACCCCAGCGTCTCAGCCTGTGCTGACTCGTTGACTTGACTTGACTTGACTTGAATAATGGACGTCGTGTATCTCAGGATTTTCGATCGGATTGTAAATGACTCTACGATTTATACAGAGTCCGTGACACGATTCATTCGTAATGTCCGTAGTAGATGAAATTCCGAGGGTCGTTAGAACACCGAGTCCACATTCCAAAATCAGGAGTAAAATGTCTTCTCCTTTGACCTCCAGACTGTCCTTTGATTGAGTGGGGGACGGTGACTCACCTCACCCGTGAAGCCCTGGTACTCCGAGATAACTTCGGAAGTGGTCGTTGTATACTTAACCCTCACATACACTCTGTGTCAAGTCGGGTGCTGTCCTCTTGTATTACTTTCTCGAACCTTAGTGCATCGTGCGACAGATCTCCTAAACGAACAGGAAGGTAGTATAAACAGAATAGACCGAGAACTTCACAGAATGAAATATGTTTACACCAATAGAACGGGGAAGTTCTTCAGGTATGCGAATGATTATCGTGAAGGAAAGGGTTTACATTATGTCACGACCCGTGTGTAGTCATTCTATAATCTTTCAATACTATGGAACTTATAAGAACGATATAATTTCGTCCCTTTAACTAAAAACAAATTTCTGGTTCTTAAAGAAGATCGAATTCAAAGATACCGAGTAACGAGAAATTTTGGTTAAAAATACGGGAATTTTGTGAGAAACTCCAGAGAACTTTTAGAAATAATAATGGAATTAAAAAGAGTACTACTTGGTCGTGGTCACGAGAGTTCTTGACTCGAAATTTTTGTGAGTTTTCACTAAAAAGGGACGATCTCTAAAAACCAAGAGGTTTTTAGAAGTAGAGATACGACTACTTCTTTTGTAGTCGATGATCCTGATCATCTTCTCTTTCTTTTTAGAGTCCTGGGTTTATCTATTCCTTTGGAGATCCTCGGGATTGGATGTCCGGTCGTTTTTTGTCTCGGACTCGTGGTCATGGAGAAAGAATCAGGTCGTTCCCACTGAACCTTCTCCCCAACTACCTACAGTAACGAACCTTTCCTTCACGTTCAAATGTCTTATTTACATTTGTATGAGTAAGATCCCTCGAGCAAAGTCTCAGTGTAACCAAAAACCGAGTCGAGGTACCGCACAGACCTGGGTCTTCTCAAATCTCGAGACACGAGGTTTGTCAGTAACAAAGAAGATCTTGCACGTTTTTACAGGTTGAATAGTGTAAAAATAAACGGACCTCTTATACCACTCGCCGGGAACTTAGCAAAGGGGTTACTCGACGGAGACACACCCCAAATACTTGGCACAAAGACGTCAACAAACAGAAGAAAGTCGTTTATAGCCAACCCACCGGTGAGACGCGACCAAATACTAAACGGAAATGGGACGAGGTAATAACAATCGATGAAACCCAGATCCTGGTCGGTGTCTGCATCCCTCCGTATCTGTACCACCGACTTACACCTAAGACCCCGGTCTGCCAGACCCAAGGGTTGTCTGAGACCGTCGACGGTCAAGGAACCGACATCCGTTAGAACGGACACAAGGAGACATTGTGTTCCTTTTATTAAATATTAAAATAGGAGTACTCAACAACACCATTCTTACAGGATGCCCAAGGAATAACATCAAGGATCTCGTAATATTCTCGACTCTTCATTAATCGACGATAATGGCACTGACAAGAAGTCATTATAAAAACGTTAAATAAAGGAGGCATAAAAGACAATGAGAGGGGTACTGGTAGTGTGTTGGTGACGAAACCCCTTTTAAACGACGTCGTCCTCCTTCACTTTCCGAAAACTGTAAGTCTACGTTTTCGTCTCCGTCTTTCCCAAATATCACTCAACCTTGTCGGAAGGTAGAGTACTCTGTTTTGAAAAGGGAGTCACTCCCCTTCCCTACCGTTTCTGTAAGGTCCTCGGACTCTTTCCCCTTGGAGCAAGGAACCCGCCCTCCCTCCTTGTTAGGTCCCCAGACCACGTACTACACTTGAGCGTTATCTAAATACCTCTGAATTCTCGTCTATGACCATGAAGGGACTATCGAGTCGTCACTTCTGAGGTGGACGTTACGTGCTCTGCGTCCAAGCTAGGACTCAGTCTTTCTAGGAGACTTTCTCCCGTACCGTTGGGTGGGGTCATAAGAACGGACCTCTTAAGGTACCTCGGACCGTCCGATGTCGGGTGACTCAGCGTCTCAGTCTGAAATGACTTCACTGAATCGTACGTACATGCGTGTCTTCGTCTATGATACATGCGATCTCTCTGGCCTGTATCTGTTCCAGACCCAGTCAGAGAGTCTCGAGGGACACCAGTCACGTCTGTCCACTCCACCCCTTTCTTCTTTCGTAGAAACACACTTCGTAATCGAAATTTCTGCGTGCTTCAGACTGAAGTTCCCCGAAAGGTCCGTTCTGAGGGACTTCGTTATACGACCTCAGGACGTACCTATTATAAGTTTCTACTCTATGGGAAAGGTGGGGTCGGGTCTTTAGGAACGACAACAACAATTCAGTGAGTCAGTACAGGCTGAGAAACACTGGGGTACCTGACATCGGGTGGTCCGAGGAGATAGGTACCCTAAAGGATCCGTTCTTATGATCTCACTCAACGGTAAAGGAGAAGGTCCCGTAGAAGGGTTGGATCCCTACCTTGGGTGTAGAGGACGTAGAGGACGTAACCGTCCACCCAAGAGATGGTGATTCGATGGTCCCTTCGGGGCGGTATATACATAAAATCGGTTCAGTATGGTGAACATCCTAGAATCAAGGGGTTGTCCCTTACCTTGGACACAGGGGACGTAACTTTCGTATCTCGGGAGTAATGACTTTGTGACCCCTTCAGGTGTTGACGACTATAAAGAAACCCCAGGACTTATGTTACGGAAACTCTAGATCGTCTGTCCGTGTCGAGGGAAATGGTAGTTCGGGACGAGCAAAGAGGACCCTTCTGTCGTCTCCAGGCCCCACCCCCGCCCCCCGTCAGGGAGACGTCCTGGGGGGACGAGTGGAAGGTCGGGTGGACGGATCTTCACACCGGGGATTGATCTCCCGTAGAAACAAGTCTCTACCCTCAATGAAGGGTCTTGTCGATTGTCCAATAACTCCTCTGTCCCATTAACGTCTCGTGGATGACACACGGGACGTACCACGAGTCCCAAATGGAGTACCCAGAAAGAGTGCTGTCGGAAACCTCCCCACAAGGAAGGTGAAATTCCATTTATGTCTCGGAGTCTCGTCAAGCCACTGGACATCAGAGATCTTTCAAAAGGACACACAGAGAGTTGGGGGTGGGGTGCAACAGAATCCACCGTGGAAAAGTTTCTTTATCAGTAACTTAGAAGTTCTGACTACAGGGTCCAGACTCGAGGAAACTCCGAAGTCGACCACACTAAAGGGACGGTCTCCCCAAAGCAGTCCGACTGAGTTCTGACGTCTAGACCCTCGGGACTTAAAAGACCCCAAGATCCTAAAGTCGGGCTGTAGATTAAAGTCTTTACTTAATGAGAGACGAAATAATTTGAACAGACGTGAATCCGGTTCACCGATAACGGTGAACCTTTGGTCGTTGGGATAGAGTCGTATTGTATCTTGGGGTTCTTGAATCTATACTACCTACCAAACCCCCTTGCACGTTGTCAATAGTAGTAATAACTTACAAAAACTTCCGTCTCTGATAATGAAATATGGTCGTGTCTTGGACCTTACGTCATCCACGAGTTATTTTAAATATAAATCCTATCGTTCACGACTTAGTCTACGATCCCGATACGTCTATTCTTCCGTCTAGGAACGAGAAATCCTTGAGTCTCAGATCACTCCTGAGTGTGTGTCACGTCGTTTCCGTGTCTCCACGCTACTTTCGTGTTACCTTTTTTAAGGGTTTGAAACGACGTTTCGAAGTCTCTCCCTCTTTACAACGTGATTGAACGTGGTTCCTGTAGACGTTGTCTTCCTCATTGTACATGTATTTATGTTTTCGTACCTTATCGTGTCATACAAACTCCCCGTTGACTCCTAGTCTGTCTTGGTTTGAGTCAACTGTCAAGTGAAGGACGATCCTACTGTACCTTTGACTGGTTCTTGTGTGTACGGAGTCTCCCGAGAGGTCCGGTCTACGAACTAACCCATGTTGACTTTCGTGACTGGAGAGTCCAGTGAGGGTTCTGTACCTGAAAAAATTTGTTTATTTACACCTTCCATTTTCTTTATCGGACCTCGAACCTGTCACCTACAACCAAGACCGAGGTAGTGAATGATCGGGACACTAAGACTGGTTCACTAAAGTACAAGAGGACGGAGACTTTCTGTGTTAAGAAGATAAAGGACTTGTATTTGTCTTTTTACCGCTTTGGACGGACTCTATCGTAGAACTACAACGAGTCTTACCGAGACTAGTCACCCAACCTTCTCCGTTGTCTCTCTCTCCTCTTAACGAAAGTCCTCTTTCGCGGGGTGACTCAGACTGTATAAGTAAGTCGGTCAATCTTGTTCGGGTGGTCGGAGGTCCGTACTTTTACGTCTTACATGATCTTCTCGACTTCCGTCCGGCCACCCTACCTACTTAATTATAAATAACTTGATGAAAAAAGACCCGTAAAAATCCCTCCTACCTTTTTATGTCGAGGTGTTCACTATCAATGATAAGGACTCTTTTATTGTCAAGAAGTACCCTTCTTTTGTATTCCCGTTTTCATCACTACACTAGGAACCTATCTGTATGCATGGTTCTGAACCATTTGTGTCCTTTCCCTCGTTGAGTCGATTAGACGGAGACACCCCCTCATCCTTCTCCCTCGGTGTACCTTCCCTACTACCAACTTATCCCAGAAGTTCTGAGAAAATAGTCCTGAAAGGACCACCAGATAACCAATTCTGAGGCGTGAAGAACGTGACGTTCCCCAAGTCCAAGCTAGGGACCATCCTCTTAATTTTAGGACGTAATGGAACACAGGACCGGGTTATTATTTTTGTCATGAGAATACTTTAGTTCCCTCTTCACCTCTTCTGTCAACTTTTAGTTCACAATTTAATATAGAATCACCAATAAATCGGGACTCCACACTGGCATTAGACTATTTTGTACTCACTAAGTAGTAAAACTTATCTAAAGACATAGAATGACGATAAAGAAAAAAATGAAGGAGACTCTACACAAAAACACATTTTAACAAAAGACCGTAAGGAACCCGTAAACAAGAAACGGAATCACTTCTTATAATACGTGTCGAAGACAGATTTAATTCTTTAACCTTAGATCAATAACCAAGGTCAACCCCCGACTATCAATTTGTCTTATCTTTATCGCGATCTTTGAAACTCCATCCATCTCTTTCTGGTCTCGTTCATAAACTCCGATATCAGTCCCGTTTTTCTCAAAGTTATGGGTTGGGAAAGGTTCGGGAAGGTAGACAGTCAGTGGGATGTCTCCTCTCTCCTTCTTTTTTCCCTCTTCCCTCTTAAACTGTCCTTACTACCGTCAACCCATCTATCTAGACCCCAGTCGGTCAGACCAAAATTTAGGAAGATAAATGGTCAATACACTAGAGTCTGTTCGATGGATTTACAACAAGAGTAAGAGAAGAAAAGAGATATTATCACTGTTATTAGTTTGAAAGTCGAATCGGAATGGTATTTTGATTGTTTCAGTATATGACTTTTGTTTATATCATTACGGACCTTGTATGAATTCCTGTATCATGCATAATCGGTGATGGTAAACAGATGTATAGTGTGAGAGGGTGGGGGAAAGAACCGATATCTGGCACTTCCCGTTACCTGTCCTGGTGTCCTAAGAGACACCATAGTGAAGATAGGGAGACTGGAACTATTGACCGAGTCCTCGCTGGATACTGTGTTTGACGAGTCTCTGGAATAGACCCAAAAGGATAACGACGACTCGAGAGGAGACACTGAACCTGGTCACGTAGGGACCCCACGTCTCGACGGTACAGGGAAGGTGTACCTCTTTTGGACAGACACTGACGTCTCCTACTTTGAAAGTCTTGTTTACTTCTGAAACCGACGATTCGACGATTCAGTGCAGTCAGCACAGGCTGAGACACGTTGGGGTATCTGCCGTCGGGAGGTCCGAGGGGACAGGGACTCTAAGAGGTCCGTTCTTGTGACCTCACCCAAAGGTAAAGGAAGAGGTTGCGTACTTTCACTTTCACTTCAACGAGTCAGCACAGGTTGAGAAGCACTGGGGTGACGTGGGGTGGTCCGAGGAGGTAGGTACCCTGAAGGGTCCGTTCTCATGCCCTCACCCCACGGTAGCGGAAGAGACCTTCTGAAACCTTGTTGGTCTTATTTTGTCACACGTAACTTAGGTCTAGGATTCAAGGGGGTCATAAGACATCTAGGAGTCGTTAAGAAATGTAGACCTGAAGATAGATGTAGAACGTTACTTGACCCACCCTCAGTCTGAACTTCTCAGAACTGACTGCGTTTCGCCGTTTCTTTCCTAGGTTCTCTCTACTGGAACCGGGTCTGTCGAACTGGAACGAATCTTCACCCGGTCCTTCCACTTCGATACACTGACTCTCACTTCGTAGGTTCTAGAGGACCCGATTAGTGGTTCCCTTGGTTCTCTAGATTTAACTACCGATGGAAAGGTATTTTAAGATGATGTCGACAACATGAATTCGAAAAATCCCACTATCTCTGGTAAAAATAGGACTTAAACCTTAAAGATAGGATTCGTCAGGTAGAGATAACGTGACACCAGAAACCTGGTGAACCAGACTTCTGAACTTGACCAATACCAATACTACTTAAAAGGTTTACTTAACTTTTCTCTTGTTACTAGAGTATTGAGCATACAAAGATAAAGTCAATTTAGGACTAAATACACCAAGTGTGACATATAGTTTACATAATACGTCTCATGTAATCTTATTAATAATTCTTTAGATTACGATAGGTAATATGAAAGAATTTGATAATTTCTACACCAAATTTAACTACGGAGAACAATAGAAGTATACTAAAAACAGAAAACTTCGATTCTTTACGTAAATGTTATCGTTGTTCTAAACGAAAACATTCTAAAATTGTAGAGAAGAAACGGGTCAGAGGGAATTTAGTCCTTTGCGACCGGTGGTTTTACTGTTTACTAGAGTCGGGAATCCTCCGGATTAATTATAAAGGTTCAATGGTTTCACCCTTTAAGGGATTCCAGTACGTGAGACCCTCTTTCTCTCCGACACCTTACTTTGGGTAGTAACCTCCCCTCCCTCTCCACACATCTTCGACTCGGTCTGGTGGGGATTTCGTGTAGGTGGACTGAGTCAACCCGTTCTACTTTATCTTTAATCAGACCGTTAGGAAAGGACCACCGAGTCTGTCAATTCTTAAACAGACGTTACACCCTCTGTGCTCAAGCTAGGGACCCAGCCTTCTAGGGGACCTCTTCCTTTACCGTTGGGCGAGGTCATAAGAACGGACTTTTTAGGATACCATAGAATGTCAGGTACCCCGAAGAGGTACGCTCTTATGGCCTCACCCAACGGTCCGGGAGGAGGTCACCTAGAAGGGTTGGGTCCCTAGCTTGGGTCCACAGGGTGTAACTCCGTCTAAGAAATGGTAGACTCGGTGGTCCCTTCGGGTTCTTATGACCTCACCCATAGGATTAGGGAAGAGGTCCCCTAGAAGGACTGGGTCTTTAGTTTGGCCCAAGAGGTCGCAACGTCCGTCTAAGAAATGGTCGACTCGATGGTCACTTCGGGAGAGTATTCCTACCCCTGTTAATTAAATGAAGTCCTATTTAATGAAGTCCCGATTTTACTAATTAAAGTAGATACGTCCCTTCGTCGGTACATAACTACCGCCAAAATTAGAACAATCGTCGAGTAAAAGTTCATGATCCACCTTTTATTCCGATTCAAGAACTTTGATCCCATTCTAAACAGTCCAACGTTCAGTTCGTTTACTCAGAATAATGAAAGTGTCAACGGATTCTGGGACAGACCCTCCTTCCGTTTTCAGGGACCGGATTAGTGAGAGGCTCCGTCCACTGTAATTGTTGACTATTTTTACGTCCACCCTTCTCGTCTTCCTTAATCGACCCGTTAGACACCAGAGGAGCCTCATTACTTAAAGGAAAAAAGTTCCTTTCACGCGTGTCAAGGATTCAGCGCAAACTGAGACGTTGAGATACCTGACATCGGGTGGTCCGAGGACACAGGTACCCCAAAGAGTCCGCTTTTATGACTTCATCCAACGGTACAGGTAGAGGTCCCCTAGAAGGACTGGATCCCTAGCTCGGACATAGAAGACGTAACCGTCCACCCAAGAAAAGATGACTCGGTGGTCCCCTTCTCGAAAGTCACTTTCTACTCCATGATTAAAGTAGAAACCCAATGGTAAAGTCCGGAGTAATGTAGTCCGACAGGCTCTCTCTCCGTAATTCGGAGGAAAAGTCCACAGATGGACAGGACCAAACGACCTTAACTTCTCAAGGATCAAAACCATGATTTTGACTTTATAATGGACACTGTCAACCACTGAACGAGAGAAGGTAACGGAAACGGTCCCTTTTATTTTTTCGAAGAATAGAGCTACGTTCTCCAGTCCAAAAGTATTCGTTCCTGAATAAAAATGTTAGTGGGTATGTAGACAAATATACTACAATTTTTTTTTAGATTAGGGTGAGTTTTTCAAGTTATATGTATGTTTAAGATGATTTCATCAACGTGGTAATACGAGTATGGAACTCAAGACGGTCTTTTCCGTCTCTCAAAAACATATACGAATATCAAAAAAAAAATTTATAAAATAACAATAATAATGAAAAAAAACCGACATACCCAGAGACAACGTCAGAAACGAGTCCGAAGAGAGATCAACTCCGAACGTCCACCCGATTGAACGAGGTACCGTATACCCTAGAATCAAGGGACTGGTGCCAAGTTTGGGTGCAAATGGTGGAATGTTCCGTCTAAGAATTGGAGACCTGGTGGTCCCTTCAGGGGTCTCTCAATAAATACTCTCCTTTCTTTAACCTTACCACTCTCCTTCCCCTCTCTTTGTTTTCCGTTCTACCAAACCCTAAACTCACTGACGAACCCCGTAAAACTCTCTCTTTGAACCTCTAAACCCGTCGACGAGACTAAACTCTTTTCGTACCTCCACGAAAAGTCCGTAAAACGGCCCACATGACCCACCTTAAAAGGGACCACAGAACAACTCTCTAAAGAAATTTCTCCACTAGTACAATACACGAATAGTTACTAGAAAACCCACGGTTTTACTCGGGTCTTCTTCGGTTTACTGTGTGAATGGAGGAGGATAGTACTGACTAACGTCATTCATAGACTTAAGGGACAAGAAGTGGACAGTAGCAATAATCGTTAAAAGGTCTGATGTGGACGTATTACAACATTATCTCGTATAGTCTATATAAAATTTTGAGATACAGTCGGAACAAAATTTATGACGGAGAGAGATTAGTTCTTTTAGTCTATGTCCCCGAAGGGACCACCGAGTCGTCATTTCTTAATCGGACAGCTACGTCTTCCGTGTCCAAGCTAGCGACAAGACCCTTCTAGGGTATACGATACCTCGTTACTCCGGACACGTGGTATTGATGACTCCGAGACAACATCTCGACGTCGATAACTTCGACCTCTCGGGATGTCGGGCACGAGACGTTGTTCTCTTCGGTACCGATCTTCGGACGTACGACGTTACTTTTCATCGGGGACGAGAGACACTGATCTCGTTTCGGACGTGTCGTTGCTTCTGGGTCGTGTCATTTTTTATTTAATTATTTTTATAAAAATTTTTTTCTTTCGGTCTATGTTTGAATGTGTACGGACCAAAATGAGGTTCATTAAACACAGTTGATTAATTGTCACAGAAGGACCTTTGGACACACTTAAAGGTCGACTCTCCAACGAAATTTTACCGTCTCCAACGAAATTGACAAGTTTCTTTCCTTTGAACATGTATAGAGTATGTTTTCACACTCTTTCATTTAAACGAGTCGTTTCCTTTTTCCGATCTCCCTCGATCTTCACTTACCCCTTTTTTTAAAAAAATTGCCTAGTTTAGGTATAGACACTATTTACAATATTTACGGGTCTGACGACGAAAAAAAAAAATTAGATTTAAGTAAAGGACCTCCGAGTACTGGTAAATACAACCCCAAATTTTAAATAAAAACTAGAATAGAAAGTAAACGTTGTACGACTTCTCTCTAATTTTTTCTTACATATTCACGGTATTAAAATTTCATTTACCTTAATACAATACTATGACTTTGATGGTCTCTCAATATTACTCCAAGTTACACATCCCGCTAAAATTACTAAAGTGTGATTAGTAACTACCCTAAGTCTGTAGTTTATTACATTCTATGTAACAACAAATCCTCTCTCCTACTTTCCGAGTCTCTATGCACCCGCCCATGCAAAAGGTATGGGTCGTTTACGTTTGGTGATCTCTATTACGTTTGGGTTACAAATAACACTTTTTGTCACCCATTGAGTGCCAAATTAAGTTTTACTTCTAAGTTCAAGGACTAAAATAATTGATTCCTCCATTTCGGAAGAAGTCTCTAGTTACGTTTCTTTATGTCCTTTTCTTGTCTTACTCTTTCTGATCTCTAGAGAAGTTCTTTTAATCTCTATGGTTCCCTTGTAAAGTACGTTTCTACCCGAGCTATTTCCTGTCTTTACCATACCTGGATTGTCTTCGTCTTCTATAATTCTTCTCCACCGTTCTTATGTGTCTTCTTGACATGTTTTTTCTAGAAGTGCTGGGTCTATTAGTACTACTACACTAGTGAGTAGATCTCGGTCTGTAGAACCTTACCCTTCAGTTCACCCGGAATCTTTCGTAGTGATGTTTGTTTCGATCACCTCCACTACCTTAAGGTCACCTCGATAAAGTTTAGGACTTTCTACTACGACACTTTCACGACGTGAGTTATACGGTCGTTCAAACCTTTTGAGTCGCCACCAGTGTCCTGACCTTTTCCAATCAAAAGTAAGGTTAAGGTTTCTTTCCGTTACGGTTTCTTACGAGTTTGATGGCGTGTTAACGTGAGTAGAGTGTACGATTATTTCATTACGAGTTTTAAGAGGTTCGGTCTGAAGTCGTTATACACTTGGCACTTGAGGGACTACAAGTTCGACCAAAATCTTTTCCGTCTCCTTGGTCTCTAGTTTA
>SJYO01016970.1:20703202-20717613 GCA_006410555.1 Capra ibex | reverse complement strand
CTTCTCCTTGATTTTTCGGAGAACTACTTTCACTTTCTCCTCTCACTTTTTCAACCGAATTTCGAGTTGTAAGTCTTTTGCTTCTAGTACCGTAGGTAAGGGTAGTGAAGTACCGTTTATCTACCCCTTTGTCATCTTTGTCACAGTCTGAAATAAAACCCCCCGAGGTTTTAGTGACGTCTACCACTGACGTCGGTACTTTAATTTTCTGCGAATGAGGAAACTTCGTTTCAACACTGGTTGGATCTATCATATAAGTTTTCGTCTCTGTAATGAAATGACTGATTCCAGGCAGATCAGTTCCGATACCAAAAAGGACACCAGTACATACCTACACTCTCAACCTGACACTTCTTTCGACTCACGGCTTCTTAAACTGGACACCACAACCTCTTCTGAGAACTCTCAGGGAACCTGACGTTCCTCTAGTTGGGGCCCTAAAGAAACCTTCCTTACTACGATTTCGACTTCGAGGTCATGAAACCGGTGGAGTACCCTTCTCAACTGAGTAACCTTTTCTGAGACTACGACCCTCTCTAACCCTCGTCCTCCTCTTTCCCTGCTGGGTCCTACTCTACCGTCCTACCGTAGTGACTGAGCTACCTGCACTCAGACTCACTTGAGACCCTCTACCACTACCAGTCCCTCCGGACCGCACGACGCTAAGTACCCCACCGTTTCTCAGCCTGTGCTGACTCACTGACTTGACTTGACTTGACTTGACTTGACTTCCTCCATAGATAGTAACGACAGACTAGAGTTTTCACTAGTCTTTTAGTGTGTTTGTAGTGGACTTCTTAAATTTACTAATTGTATGTCTAAGGGTCCAAGGTAGGGGGTCCTTAAGATTAGGTCCCGTGAAGTCCACCGGAGTCCATTAGACATAATTTTTATTCATAGACGTGGGGCATAGACAATATCCAACACTCTGACCCCAAGACTCCGGAGTGAAATTCTCTGTAAATTAAAAAAGTATTTCCAAGGTGTTACCCCGACTGTAGGTCTAATACGTGTATTTTTTACCTAATAAAGTACAAGTACCGGTAAGATTGTTAAGTGGAAACTGTATATACTAGTCTCCTACTGTCTCACCTTTATTTTCGACCACACTTCCTCTCTTTGCCACTGTCCAGGGGTCTTTGATATAAGAACTGGAGTTTTTGGAAGTCCCCGAGACCGTACGTCGACTAGTGAACTAAAAGGTTTTATCTATATATAAAAGATAGAGAGAAAGATCACAACTTCGGGTACCTTCGGGAGAGAGGTGTTTAGAACGAGGATTTTTTTAGAGAGGTGTTTTGAGACGGGAACTAGCTGGACTAAGTAAAAGGATAAGATGGGACTCTTGGGTTACACAAGAACGAAGTTTCGTGATTGAAAGGACAGAGGAGAAATTGTACACAGTAAACTGAAGTTCATTCCCGACCGACGGTGTCGAGTGCATAGAGGAGGGGCCTCAACAGTAAAAGTGTTTTGAGTGGTCGTGACGAAAGAATGTTTTAATAAGTCTTGTTACAGGAGAACTGTAGTTTCCTACAAGACTTAAAGGGACACTCTAAATTTAAGTGGCTCCTACCTAAATTGTTAGGGAAGACCGAATGACGTGACTTTCTTCCGTTGTTATATACCACTTTACCGTAACTCGAAGATATTAGTTAATAGACGAATACTAAATTTACGTAAAGAATCAAACTTTCCCGACTCCCTGGACCTCGGGGAATACTTTACCGTCTGTACCTTAGGGGAACAGTTAGACTGGGTCGTGTTCCAGGAATAGTAGAAAAAGATGCTCTCACTCGACTTCTTAGAGAAGAAATAACACTTTTATTGACTGACTCCGACGCCCAAGGGTGACGCGGGAACCTCGACGATCTCTGTTTAAGTGGCTTCGTTCCCACAGAGTCTCCGGTCCCTGGGTCGGTTCAGAAGTTAAGGTTTCAAGGACCATCGTATAGGACTGAGTATAGTGGAAGAATAGAGTCTTTTAGTGTATATGTCCACAAAATACCTCGTAGAGACTCGACGTTCTTCTACAACCAGTGTTAATTTTCTCAAATTTTATAACGGGTCTAGAGGTGTCTCTTTTCGGGTCGAAATAGGGAATACCTCTACTCAAAAATGAAGTCGTTTAATAGTTAAATCGAGCAAATGTTTTGTTACCCTGTGTGACCGTTTATTCTTCGTTTCCAAACTCTCTTCTTCTCTATCTCGTGGAATTCTCTTCTGCCCGAAAGACAAAGTCTTATGTCGTTGAGTAGATCTTTAGTCTGTATTTACCCTTTTAAAGGTACCAGTTACTAGGTAAATTTTTGAGATATTAACTTGAGGTATTGAGAGTACAGTGGGTCATAGCTAAAATAAAACTGTATTTCTTTACCTTCAAAATTTTCACTCTAAATACACGCAAAGCGGTGTATTAAATATAGGAAAGTCGGTCCGAAGAACTCAAAGTCGGGACCAAGGTGATATTGTTGACCTCCTAAGACCTGTTCAACTAAAAAGACATCCCGTGGAATGAAGGAGATATTCCGTCACTGATATATCTACACAACACTCCTTATGTACTCAATCAAACATCTTTATGGACTATGAATTATTCTCAAGTCATCAATTTGTCCTTCATTTTTACCGAAGGGATCACCGAGTCTATCATTTCTTAGGCGGACGTTACGTCCTCTGAGTCCAAACTAGGGGTCTAACCCCTCTAGGAGACCTCTTCCCTTACCGTTAGGTGAGGTAATAAGAACGGACCGCACCTGTCTCCCCAAACTTCTTGATATCAAGTAACCCGGCGTTTCTCAGTCTGTGCTGACTCACTGATTGTATGTCAATTTGTTTTAATAATATGTGCTTACACCCTTATACCGCCTTTCCTTCTGTCTTCGAGACGGGAGTTCCTCAAATGTTTGTCCTCTGTATACCATTAGTCAGGGAGTCAATAATAACGGAATTTAAAAAGGAAGCAAGACACCTTTTTCTTATGGGATGTCTCACGGACTTGTACCAGTCAATTCCTTAGGATCCACGGGTCCCTTCTACCGGGAGCCCTTCTGTCAACAAAAAAGTACACAAAACACACACTAAATACCGACGGGACCCAGAAACAACGACGTACCTGAGAAAAATCAACGTCGCTCGTCTTCGATAAGAGATCAATACTACTCGTCCGAAGAATAACGTCACCGAATAGAACAAACCTCGTGTCAGAGATCCCGAACACCCGAGTTATCAACACCGTGATTCGGGTCACCGTACACCCTGGAAGGGCCTATCCCTAGTTTGGACACAGGGGACGTGACCGTCCACCCAAACAATAGTGACTTGGTGGTCCCACCCTCCTCAAGGGGATTCCTCTTCATACACGGGTATTCCTTCTTAAACCCCCTACATTCTCTTTTGTAATTGCCACACTGACGTCCTCTCCCCGCACCTGTATACCCCCCTGGTGGGAGATGGACGTCCTACTCAGACCCCTTACACAGACCAGCAATTCCTTTCTTGGAAACCAAACATAGGACCCTAGTCTTATTCTCGTTTTGAAGACCTCGTCTTATTCAAGTTTAAATCGGTTCTTCTCTCCATATTCATGCCTTCTCAGTTATTCCGAAACCCCTCCTGTAATTAGAAGTGACCCTTTTACCCCCAATGAAAACAAAACGTACAAAAATAGAACAGACGAAACATTTAAGTATTTCAATGTTTTACGTTAGGTCTACAAGAAGGAGGGATCGAGACTCCTAGACTTCGACTGAGAAGGGAGATGGGTGCTTGTCTCTTCTGTTACTGTAAGTGAGTGGTGTCTGGGACCTTTAGAAATTTTTATCTGGGGTCCTTCCTACACCCCGAACGACCAAAGACACCCTCCCGTCACATGGGTCCTTTTAGTCCTCCGTCTCTGAAGTCCTTCTCCTTTACCATTCTCGTCTCTCTGTCTGGTTCTCCTTGTCCTCGTCACAACCTTGTACATGGGTCTCGTTGTGGGACTTCCAGACCCACCCTCCCGTACTGGATCGAGAAACTAACCCGTAACCGCCACTCCACGGACTCAATCCTCCCATTCCTAAGTGTTGTGTGAAGGAAAGGATCGTAGTTGATATAGACCCAAATAACGATTTCAGGAACTTCTTACTGAAACCGAAAAGGTCCCTAGGACACATATAAACGGAGACCTTATCTTTAGTTCTAAAATAGGTCTTCTCTTTTCCTTTATCTCACTTTTGTTCTCTGTGAAAACAGTACCCGATATAATACGAGGTTCCCAGATGGATATCTATCATAGACCGACTTTCTTGGTACTCAAACGTGGAGTTTACAGAGAAGAAGGGTCTCCTATCGACCTCTGTAACAGAGGGGAGGACAGGGGTGGGGTTCCATCTGTTTCCTTTTATAGAGTAGTATATAAGACACGGAAAATTTCCTCGAGACCGACGGCAAGTTACCCAGTACACTTTTTACTACCACCAAACCTTACTCCGACCTCCGTTGTCTCTGTCTTTCTTCATCTGCCTGAACGTAATACAAATCTGTAGTTTATTTGTCCTGAAACACAGAAGAACATACACGTCCTATTCTCTCCTTCGACACTACATAGCGACTATCGTAGGTGAACCGTCATGTCGAAACAACCCTCATTGACATTCCTAATTAGTCCCCACAGTAAATGACTTTACTCTTCGTGACCTCGTCCTTGTCGAAGACCCTTCTACTCTCCTAGGTGAAACTTTTGCTCGTCCCCTGCGACCACTAGGTCAGGCGTCCCATATTTCCTTCGGCAACTTATCCTATGCCGGGAAGCGTCTCACTCTCCGACTCCATCTTGTCACTACACCTACTCCTATTCACACAATCCACCAAGAAAGTTCTTCTACACCCTGTTTTCTCCTTAGTACCTGTGGTTTGGGAATCACTCCCTCTTTCTCACTGGCCTTCCAACCTTTCACCCTCTCACGATCTCGTTCTGGTGAACGGACCGACATCTCAAGCCCATCGTCCTCTAAAGGTGGATGAAGGACCTGGACTCTACTTGTTTGCAGTCAAACTCCGTCGGTATAACCTTCGACACAGGAGGTTCCTGTAGTCCCGAAGTGAATGTCCGGTCCTCGACTGTCTGCGTGACTCCTTCTCCAAGCCCAATCTTCCCTCAACCGACTGGTCGTGTCAACGAGTCTACTCTCCCAAACCCTCCCGTCTTCCCTCACTTCCCAGTCCTCCACTACCCTCTATCCCCTCCGTGTCGCCCACGAACCCTGATTGTTCCGAGTCACACCGATCCTTTACTTCAGGTACCAGTTTAGAGTACGAGGTAACTGTACTCGATCAGGTGACCCGTGCCACCGTCGGTTTCCTCCAGTGGACCAGAAAAGTTTGGTATTTGACTAATATAGTGTACACGAGGAAAGGGGTCTAAGTTTACTTCTGTCGCACACAATTACACGAAATGTCGTAAGATGCACCGGTAAGGAGACGGAGAACGAGGTCAGGTTGGAGAGACCAATAGAAAGTAGGGAGTTTGGGTGGTTTAAGACATTGGACAGTATCCTGGAAACGTACATGACGAACAAGACCGACTTTACGGTGAGAAAGGAAATAGTAGATCAAATTGAGGATAAGTCTAAAAGACTTTCAAGTCGAGTTTAAATAAAATAAGGTTCCTCTGAAGGGACTGAAGGGATTGACCCAGTTGGGGGAAAGACATCTATTATCAACTCAGAGAAAGATAGTGAATAGTGTCAATAATAAAATATGACAAGTCCCGTAACGAACCAATTATAGAGAAAGGAGATCCTTTGATAATTTAAGGTGCTTCGTTAGTGAAACCAAGAATTACGTTTGGTATAGAGGGTGTCGTATCGGGGGCACAAATCGCAAATCAAGACTAAAGTCATTTATGAACGGATTACTTCCTTTTTGTACCCGAAGTGACCGACCATAACCCCCTCCCCCCAACGTCGACCGGTTCCGGGAAATTAAATAAATGAAAAAGGAATTTTTTTTTAGACTCCGATAAAATCGTCGACTAAAAACACCAAACCGACACCAAGTCATTGAAGGGACTTTCTGGTCCCGGGACCTGACAACGGGACACTTCTCCGTTGGGGTAGAAGAGCCTATTCTCGTGTAACAGATGAGTGTTCCCCGGAAGTCTCACGGTCGAGAACCCCCTCTCGGGTCCTCTACGTTGTCGACGCTGAGTCACGAGGGTCCTACGGTTCTCAGTTTTCCAGTTTCCAGAGAAAACCACTTTTCTCTGAGATTAGTTACTTCAGATCGGTTTCTTGACAGAGGAGGGGTTGGGGATTGGGGTTGAAGGACGGGATCCGACACCCGTACCGACAAAGGCTCCAGAGTGACACCACACTAAACACCACATTTACCTACACTCGAAACTCGAGAGAACAGAGATTCCCACTGAATCTTTTCTCTGGGAAGATTCGAATCCCTAGTCAGTTAAAACACGAAGAAAGTCATGTACGACAGGTCAGTGGTTTCCTGACTAACAGGACCTCTTTGTCTTAGGTTTTAATCACGCAAGGAGAAGGATTCAAGGGGGACTCGTCCGAAGACATAACTCAGTGTGTGTGTTTATACTGTGGTTGTTGATGGTGAGTGAATGTCCTGACGATACGTCCTGGGGTAGGAAGTACCCCAGTGGAAGTCGAGAAGTCGGTTTTATTGACCTAAGTTCTACCAGGTCCTGTTAGTACTTCTTACTTAAGTTCGTATCCTTTTATTTACCCACTGACGACAGACTTAGTGATGGTCGTCCGAAAGTTTGTTCTCCATAGTATCGTTCGGTTTCACCGTGTACTATGTCTCTCTACATTAGAGGTTCTTTACGGTAAAAGAGACGTCCTAGACCTTAGAACGTCCTTGTCTGGAAGACCGAAGGTCTTTCAGTGTGATACCTCAGCGTCTAAGACTGTTGTTGTGGTCAAAAGATCAACCGTGTGACTCCCAGTTAGACAGTTTTCCGTTGCCCAGTCTACTTAAGTAATACTTTTTATTTCGTCTACTTCACTCTGTGTGTAACTCGACGGAACAACGTCTTGAGAGGTAACCGTGTCTTTCTCCGTCAAAGTAAGTAAGTAGGTAAAGACAAGTTGTGATTAAGTGACTCACGGATTTTGACACACCTCATGATTCGGTCCGTGACCCCGATGTTCTATTTAATACAAACGAGTAGGGTTTGTAAAGTCTAATCAATTGTAATAACTACCCAAACTTTTATTTTACTTCTTGAAAAGATTAAATAAGACTCTTATCGGTTCTAATTACTTTTTTCTCTCATTGTTTTCTTTTTTTAGTACTTTCCCTTTAGTACTTTCTTTAGTACTTACCGATAAACTGTGAAGTCTGAAGTCAAAAGAGTAGACATTTTATACCCCTAGTTAATGTACAAAGTATTTCAGTCAAGACAAAATAGTCACATTTTACTTTGGTTTTTATAAGTCCTCTAGTCTAAATAGTGACAAGGTCCAAAATGACAGAACACTATAAATGGAGTTTTGTATCACTACATCTTGTTGGTGGTGAAATAATAATAATAGAGTGTCCAAACAGTTAGTCCTTAAGTTTGTTCCGAAAGGCCCCGTGTAAAAGAGGTGTACCACAACTGACTCCAACGAGTCAACATAAGTTGACCGTCAACCCAACCAGACCTTCGTGGTTCTATCTCTAGGTACAGACCATAGAACCAACTTTCCGGATCCTCCGACTTGAACCGACCTTGTTAGTGACTTCGCGGGTCGTCACTGGAAAGGTCGTAAAACTAGAGGATATCAACCTGAAGACTGTACCGTAGAGGTATGAGGGTCTCACAAGGTCCTCTGAACCCGTCCTCTATGGTCCGAAGAAATCTTAATCGGAGTTTTCAGGGTCCTATGGTGAAGACAAGTTGCATACTTTCGGGTCTAAGTTACGTCTCCCCTTTATATCAGAGTCAGAGAACCCCTTTGACGTACCTGGTGTCCCTCCTTTCAGTAGTCACCGTCGGTAGAACCTCCGGTCGATGGAAGTAGTGGTACTCTGGTTCTTTAAATTTTTACGGTCGAGAGAAACGTCAGAAAAAAAAAAAAAAACCGACACGACACAGAAGTAACAATGTACCCGAAAAGAGATCAACACCGTTCACCCCCGATGATAGAGTAACGAAACGTGTCTGAAGAGTAACTCCACCGAAGACAAAAACCTCTTGTGTCCGAGATTCCACACGTCCGAGTCATCGACACCACGTACTCGAACCATCGACGTCGAGGGTCCAAGATATCGTGCTCGAGTCCACCGTGTGTCGGAATCAACGAGGTGTCGTACACCCTAGAAGGACCCGGTCCTCAACTTGGGTACAGAGGGGGTAACCGTCCACTTAAGGAATAGTGACTCGGTGGTCCCTTTGGTAGAGATACTAGAAATTAAAGAGGAGGAGAGGAATATTCGACTGAGTACCTCTTCAATCCATTTTATGGAAGTATAATACTCACTAAAAACTCGTCCCTACTTTAGTCTAAACTTTCCCGGATATATCCGAAGTTAACCTGACTCTTTCTAGACCCTTTAAAAAAAAATTCATGCCTTCCGTACCTTCCAAAGTCAAAGAATCGACGACGTACTTAGTCGAACACTAAGGAGGCAAAACTTTGGAGACCATTTTCTCTAAAGAGAGGGTAGATCAACGGGTACCGTTACAGAAACATGGAGACCTCTTAAGTAGTGTACGGACCCCTACACACAGGAACGAGACAGTAATTTGAGACTTGTTGGACTTCCAAACTAAGGATAAAGAGGGTGTTTCGTACTCCTGTAAGACATAGTGACGAACCACGTACTTGTGTTTGTGAGACTACACTAAAATCCCTTTCGACCTTCGCCACATCCCACTACTGGTGAGGACCATAATCTCCTTCTATTAAGGTAATAGAGATTGTCGACTACAAGTTGTCAAGTGACTACGAGAGATTGTCCGTTATTTTCACTTTTGTAGGTAATTCCGAAACCAAAGGTTGAGTGCAGAACCATTTAATTGAGTGTGAAACACCGTCCTCCACCCCTCTTAAACACAACAAAAGAGTTCCTTGATCGGAACTAGTGAAACGTGTGTTTGTTGAGAGCCGGAACTCAAACGGAAACGTTCCATCACACCCGTGTCACACCCTTAAGGTGTGTTGTGGTTGTCCTCCTCCCACTGACCACCGGCTCCTTCTAATTACCAATGAGAATACTGTTAAATTAATCATACTTTTACCTCCTTGTGACCCCTTTTTTGTCTCCGAAGGAATAAATGTAGAATCACCTCTTAGTTAAAGTTCTAGTATTTTTTCTCTCTGTATTTAACGTCTGGGTCCCTTCTATTCCGGAAGAACAAAAAGGTATTTTACACCTATGGCGAATTCGTTCTCGGATGAACATAATACAAAAGACTGAGATTGATAGTAGAAAGTAAAGAAAAGATACTATTTTCTTCACAAAATTTCTATTGCGGTAGTCTTAGATGTTCCTCGGTGTTTTATAAGAATACTGGTACATTATTGATTTAATATATACATATATTTATTTTATTGGTTACGGAGAAGAACAAAGAATGAAAGATGAGGGAGGAAGTCAACTGTAGGACCGAGTCAGAGTAAAAGACACAGGAATCGATCAATGAATTACAGTGACAAGGAAATGAAGGAGCTACAATTTTACGACCTAATGTTGTCGAACATAGGTCTACTGTCAAAACTTCTACTTTCCTCGATCGTATCCGAATCTTGTTACACACTGTGTGTCATCCAAGAGTCACACATCTGAGACTTCAATTGTTCGTAAAACGGATGTAAAAGAATGACTTAAGAGTTTTGTTGGATTGGTCGTAATCCCTTTACTTTGGTGGAATCCTGACTTCCCGAATGTAAGACTTCAGTCTGATACACCTCAGTTGACTTAGGACCAAGAAGGAAGATAACCAATGTGTTCGGACAATTCAATGATTTGGTTAGACCCGGAACCATCGACGTTTCACCCCTATTGTTATTATTATTATGGATAAAGTAGTCACTTTACGTCGTATTGTGTGTTCCGTGAATCTCCTTACGGACGTATGTCATCCACGGTGATAATGAAAACGATAATGATTGACCACTACTATCTAAAATAACCTACTCGTGGTACACTCTGTGGCACCACATGTAGTCCGGAGGCACGTTCCGACCAAAGTATCCAGTCTATCCGCAGGGACGGGTCTTCGAGGGGAGTGAACCAAATTAAGAGAAGACAGTGTTAATACTTTACGAATCATGTAATAACTTGTTCCCCGGGACGTAAAATAAGACCCGACCCGGGTGTTCAATCCATCGACCAGGACAGGGGTGAAAAAACCATAATTAATTCCTCGAGTCCAGGACACCCGGTAACAGTACCCACAAGTACACCCACCAAACGTAAATGTAACTTTCGCTTTCAACGAGTCAGTACAGACTGAGAAACACTGGGGGACGTGACATCGGGAGGTCCGAGGGAACAAGCATCCCTAAGAGGTCCAGTCTTATGACCTCACCCATCAACAAAGGAAGAGGTCACCGAGAAGGGTTGGGTCCCTAACTTGGGTCCAGAGGACATAATGTCCACCTAAGAAATCACAGACTCGGTGGTCGTTTCGGGTAAATATAACCCTGTAGGAATTTCAGACTCGGAACATTGTCTGTAATATTCGTATAAAGGCACGTACTTCGAAATAGACATACTAGTCTCCTTTCCTTAACGCCCAGCCGACCCATGATAAGGTCCAGACACGAAGAGGATTTAAAGTCTCCACATTCGATCTCAACCTTAATAGAGTTCCCTACTGTTTACACATGAATGAAGAGTATAACATGACTTCCGTACTACACAAAGTCTGTACGTAAAAGATAATCCGTCACCATAATACATCTTCAGTCTTTTAATTATTTTTTCTTTATGTATTTTCCACAATAACTTACAAATTATCGACGAACAGTAATGTATCAAAGAGTTACTTACGATAATTTATATGATTCCATAATAATCCGTCCTCTAACTCTTAAAAATACCATTATCTCCAGACGTATGAACTTTGTTAACCCTTTGAGGTAAAGTCCGACATTTAAGGACCGGAAACTCCAGGTAAAGTTAAGTATAAACTCGGAGGAAACAAGGACCAAGTCTTCGAACGGGTATCGTTCATATGTTATTTGTGTACAGGACACTTATCGTAACCAAACGACCAAAGTAGTCTAAAGGTAGAATTACCTAACTTCCATCATGTATGTAATCTGACTCGATTGTTTATTTTTCCTCGTCAAAACTTGAGTTCTCTTTATGACCTTCTACACGAATTAGCGAGTCAGTACAGGCTGAGAAACTCTAGGGTACCTGACATTGGGAGTCCGAGGAGACAGGTACCCTTAGGAAGTCCGTTCTTATGACTTCACCCAACAGTAAGGGAAGAGGTCTTATAGAATGGTTAGTTCCCTAGTTTGAGTCCAAAGGACGGAACGTCCACCTAAGAAATGTCAGACTTGGTGGTCCCTTCGGGTATAACTTTTATACACTCTAATTCTTCCCCTCTGGGTCTTACAAATGGAAACGCCTTCGTGTTCTTGACTACTCACCTCTACTTTGTTCATGCGTCGACCACAACTCCCGGGTCTCCCGTCTCCAACGACACTACACCTTAGTCCGGCTGTGGTGCGGGTCACGAGGCCTCAGTAAAAGTATGTCTCAATATAAGGTTTCCGAAGAACGAGGTGTGAAGGTAAGTACAGTAAGGAGACACGTTTTACAAGGTCGCTGAAAGGTCGGATGTTTCAGGATGGATTAGACCGAGAGTCGGAGAGAGGTCGAATTAATGAAAGATGTGAGGGGTGGAGCGAGACAAGGTGAGTGTAACGAAAAGTTCGACAGGGAACTTAGAGACAGAATAACTACAAGAGAAATTGACCCTGTAAAAAGATAGTAAAAGAAGTAAGGAGTGAAGTATAGAAAAGAGTTTTCAATATACGAGTTTCGTTCGGAGGGGTAGTGCTATACTTACTCTACCGTAAGACCAGTAAGAGTTCGGAAAATACAAGGAAATAGAAAAAATTCCCGAAGGGACCACCGAGTCTGTCATTTCTCAGACGGACGGTACGTCCTTTGGGTCCAAGTTAGGGACCCATTTCTTCTAGGGGACCTCTTCCCTTACCGTTGGGTGAGGTCATAAGAAAGGACCTCTTAGGGTACCTGTTTCCTCGTAAAATCCGATATAAGTACCCCAACGTCTCAGTCTATGTTGACTCTCTGATTGTGACTACTGAGTCTACCATTTCTTATACGAACGTCACACCCTCTGACCCCAAACTAGGAACCCAACCCTTCTAGGGGGTCTCTTCCCTTTCCGATGGGTGAGGTCATAAGAACGGACCTATTTCCGTTCTTAAGGTACCTGTCTCCTGCGACCGTCCGATGTCATGTACCTCAGTGTTTCTCACCCTGTGATGACTCACTGTGTGTGTGTGTGTGTGTGGAAAAATTATGTAACATAACAATGACTCAGGTCCAAGTGAGCTGAACGGTGTACTGTCCGGTTACTTGGGTTCTCTGCTCCACAATTCTGTTAATTTTGCTGAAATAAGTCGTTCGTCGACTGGTTTTTCTACCGTCCGATCGCGGAGTTTTATTGGTAGGATAACCAGACCTCCCAGTCTGTGTTGACTCGCTGAAGTGAAAGTGAAAAGTGAAAGTACATAACCTCTTCCTTTACCGTTGGGTGAGGTCACAAGAACGGACCTCTTAGGGTCCCTGTCCCCTCGGACCACCCGACGACAGATACCCCAGCGTGTCTCAACCTGTGCTGACTTCACTGAATCGTCGTACCCAGACCTNGCTGAATTAAGTCGTTCGTCGACTGGTTTTTCTACCGTCCGATCGCGGAGTTTTATTAGTAGGATAACCAGACCTCCCAGTCTGTGTTGACTCGCTGAAGTGAAAGTGAAAAGTGAAAGTACATAACCTCTTCCTTTACCGTTGGGTGAGGTCACAAGAACGGACCTCTTAGGGTCCCTGTCCCCTCGGACCACCCGACGACAGATACCCCAGCGTGTCTCAACCTGTGCTGACTTCACTGAATCGTCGTACCCAGACCTACGGTCCAAGAAAATGTCTACTCTCTCTTTCTTCGTTACTCCTTAATTTCGGTTTCCTATCTTATCTCTCTCCGTCACCCCTTCATTTCACTTTCACAGAAGTCAGAATATTTTATAGAGGTTCCCTTACCGGTCTGAAACCTTCCCCACACAATTAGAGAAGATAAGTGTCCACTCATCCCTGTTTAATAGACAGATACTCAACTTGTTTCCGTGAAATCAAATGTCAGTTCGTCTCCCCGTCCCAGGAGACTCCGTTTATTCATACTAACATTATTGTCTTCGTTGTTTTTCGTTCAGTTTCTTTGTCAAGGTTGTACCTCAGTCTTAACCAAAGGAGGAACGTCGTCTTTATACATAAATAAACAAGTCAATAGATGAAAAAAAAAAAATGTGGTCCTACATTTGAGACATTCTTGTCTATGTAAAAAGACTAAACAAGTGACTTTATAGGTGTCTAGAATTTTGTAACGCTCCGTCTCAGTTCCGAAAAAGTCATAAACAACCCGTTTACTTACTAAAATTTTGTGAGTACGTTTGTTTCTTGTGTCGTTAAGTTTTTCCTCGTTGAGTACGTGATGATCAAGACAGAACCCTCTTCCAGATTCACCCCCGACTTCTCAACTGTTAATATACTTTTCCCCAACTTGAACCTAAACTTTAGAATTCGTAACGTAACTCGGACTTTCGAATAGTTGTGAAACATAGGTTGTTTGGACAACACAGAGGAACACATCAGTGTCTCTCTTAGTGACTTCACTGTGAGTCTAGGCGTCACTACGGGGACGAGAGACATTACGAGTAGTGACGTACTTTCGTCTAGGGTCCAAAGGGGTCCGAACAGGAGGAACAAACTACGGAAACACTAAACCGAGTTCCGATACCAAAAAGGACATCAGTACATACCTACACCCTCAACCTGACACTTCTTCCGACTCGCGGTTTCTTAACTACGAAAACTTGAGACCACAACCTCTTCTGAGAACTCTCAGGGAACCTGTCGTTCCTCTCGGTTGGTCAGGTAAGACTTCCTCTAGTCGAGACCCTAAAGAAACCTTCCTTACTACGACTTCGACTTTGAGGTCATGAAACCGGTGGAGTACTCTTCTCAACTGAGTAACCTTTTCTGGGACTACGACCCTCTCTAACCCCCGTCCTCCTCTTCCCCTGCTGTCTCCTACTCTACCGACCTACCGTAGTGGCTGAGTTACCTGTCCTCAGACTCACTTGAGGCCCTCTACCACTACCTGTCCCTCCGGACCGCACGACGCTAAGTACCCCAGCGTTTCTCAG
>SJYO01016970.1:20516603-20694003 GCA_006410555.1 Capra ibex | reverse complement strand
GGCTTCTTAACTACGAAAACTTGACACCACAACCTCTTCTGAGAACTCTCAGGGAACCTGACGTTCCTCTAGGTTGGTCAGGTAAGACTTCCTCTAGTTGGGACCCTAAAGAAACCTTCCTTACTACGATTTCGACTTCGAGGTCATGAAACCGGTGGAGTACGTTTCTCAACTGAGTAACCTTTTCTGAGACTACGACCCTCCCTAACCCCCGTCCTCCTCTTCCCCTGCTGTCTCCTACTCTACCGACCTACCGTAGTAGTTTAGCTACCTACACTCAGACTCACTTGAGGCCCTCTACCACTACCTGTCTCTCCGGACCGTACGACGCTAAGTACCTCAGCGTTTCTCAGCCTCTGCTGACTCACTGACTTGACTTGACTTAAGAATATTTCCTCAAAGATTCGGGGAGACAAAAAACCTTGTCGTACCTCTGATCTCCGTAAGATCTCTGTGTCAATCATGATAAAATACTTATAAAGATCGGGGAGAAAGGGTGACGACAGAAAGAACGAACCAAGTCTAACGACGAGTGGACTGAGGTGGGACATAGGGGAAAGAGACGGAATGAACAGGAAGTAACCTCACTAGTTGTTACTGTGCAGTTTACAGAAGAGGTAGTAACAGAAAGAGGTCTTTGATTTTCCATTCGAGGTACTCCCGTCTGTGAAAAGAATTAAGTGATTTTACAGAGATTGTGGATTTCATGACGGGTCATGGATCATTTTAGGGTTAATTGAAAACTATTTATTTATTTACTTTTTTTTTAAAGTCCCTTTGAGCAGATCGGTACTTCTTCTTACCCATTTTGAGGTTTAGTGTATGAAAACACGACCTTTAGTCTCGTAACTTGAAAGATTGTACTGGTAACAAGGAAATGCAATGACAGTGTTTGAAAGACCTTGACTTGTAAAACCTAAAGTTCAGACTTTTAAACCTTTCAAGGTCTTCAATCCGGTTAAATGAGATAGTCCTTGTTCGTGGGTCGGGATAAAGATGATATCGGGACCCTTCAGGTGACCCTGGAGTGACGGCTGGTGAGCCACTCTGGTCCATCGACTCAAGACATGTAAAGAAGGTAATCATTGACGGTTTGTGTGAAAGAACTGACTGAACCGAAGAGTAAATTCAGTATAATAAAGCTGAACTTTAAAGAGGTTTCCCAGTAAAGTCTGTAAAGTGAAGGACTTTAATATCTCTAACATATAAACTCCGGTAAACGTCGGGACGAAATGGGTGACCTCTGACCCGTGTCTTTCGACCCGGTCCTGACTCTAAAGTACATCGGTATAAACCAAATTGGTATATAAATTAGTGGTTTAGTATAAACCAAATTAGACATACTAGAAGTGTTCCTTATAGAACGAGTAAAGGGGTACCGGTCCTGAATACCTTCGGCAAGACGTTTTATCGTTAACATAAAACAAACAGTAAGGACATAAAAGAACTCTTTCGTACCGGACCCCAATAAAAACGTACCTCATCGTCCGGACTGAATTTAGAGGTGTATATGAAGAACACCCATCCCTGAAGGACGGTGTTCGTTTTTCTCGTCCAGAGATTGTTAATAATACTATTTTTGAAAGTGTAACCCCTAAACTCCAAAAAAAAAAAAAAAAAAAAAGGTCAATAAGACTGTCCCTCCGGACCGTACGCTAAGTACCCCAACGTTTCTCAGCCTGTGCTGACTCGCTGACTTGACTTGCCTTGACTCCTATGTAATCACAGAGGGTCAACCAGTCGAGAGAGAGAAAAAAAAAGAGGAGATTCCAAATTTTCAGTTGAGAGTTTTCAGTGTAGACGTTTAATGGTCATGAACCCTTTACAGAGACTTTTTCTTTAAAATACAAAATTAGGGGGGATTTTCTTTTTCTTACTGGAATAAAAGTGAGGAACAGGATCATGTTTTTGAGTCGGATCCATTTACGACCAGAAGTGGGACCACCCTAGTCTCTCCAATAACGCCCCCCGGTAGAGTTCCATCGACACTGACTTCTTAAATCCGTCCATTTAACAACTTCTCGGGCCTTTATGAGTCGAGGGAAGGAGATCCGTTCGTCCTAGCCCCTACCCCCCACCACGCCTCCACACCCCGCCCCACCCCTCCACCCCCCCCCACCCCTCCACCCCGATCCCCTACTCTAGTCGAAAGGACTTATCTCTAGGTTAATTTTATTACCACCTAAATTTATTATCCCCCAAGTAAACGAGGGTGATCTACCTCAGACGGTCTTTGACGTTCCGACTCCAAACGTAAATATTCTTTGGACCCCCTCCCTCACGACTACCAACGAAGGTGATTTTCTTCGGCACGAAGGACCTTATCCTTCACACCCGTAGGGAACCCTAACTTTCCAGGTCCCTGGCGGAGACGAGTAATCGGGTCTCATTCTTCGGTATCCGGCTCCCTTACCAGAACGGCACACCGGCACAAGTCTCTTTGGAGGGTTGGAAACCCCCAACACGGAACCCCTTTTACCACCACTTACCGGTGCCTCCGAAAATTTTCCATACGCTCATTTTACGAAGTTCCAACCGTTGTCGAGTTCCACCACTCTTCCCCCGTATATGCTCACACCGCTACTCCCTCTGAAGGAGACGGTGGTATAGGGTGTCTACGACGTCGGCTCACTAGGTTTCTGAGTTTCTCCTCTCCTCTCTACCCTCCTAGTCGTGACTCGAGGAGGGTGAGGGTGGCTTTCACAGAGAAAAGGACAAGGGGTTTCATCGGATTTCCGTTTCTTACGAGTTCTATTAGGTGAAGATAATCCAACCGTCCGTCTTTTATTATTTTTTCTCAAAGTTAATCGGTACTTGTACAACCCACACACACACACACACACACACACACACACACACACACACACCGGGAGAGATACACTGACTTACTAGTTCTCTCTGGGTATCTCGTCGACTCTTCTATTCTAATGTCATAGCCTGTGAGACCTTTCCACTTTAGTGGAAGTCTCTTAGGGTCTATAAATACTCCAAGAAGGATTTGTCTTTCCTGTTCCATGTTGAAGTCTTTAACGAGATCGAGAGTTTTGTCTATGGTGGGCGGTCGACTTTGGTTCCGATCATGGGACGTCGACTATGACCTTGAAAATACAACAAGATTTAGTTTAAACCTCGTTTAGTCACGTACGGTGTTCATGATAAGATAATACACCCGAATGAACGTGATTTAGACACAAATATCCTTATATTTTATGTACAACAAGGACAGAAGTCTAAAATAATAACTGGTACTAAAGATTATACACGGGTAGTTGACGGGAAAATTAGTGACAGTCAGTAAGAGCAGATGACGTCAGTCTAAATTTTGTGGTTACTACTAAAATTTTATTCGGGGAAGGTCCCGAGTTGACATAAATCCCGATTAATTCTCATTTATTGACAAAGGTCGTTCGTTCCGTCCTAGGTTCGTTTAGAAACTGTTTACGTTAGAAGGGGAATCTTCTCGTATAAGAACAGACGACGGTCATTTATAAAGGTAATGTTGGTATTCTTTGAGACGAAGGGTGGGGGGGAGGTTAACTCTTACAGTGTGACGAAACTATGTTCACCTCTTTTTATTTATGGTCAGTTCTGGTCCTTCCTTTTGTGTTCTTCGTAAATTGATTCTTTTTATATATTAAGGGACAAAGAAAGTCATATAGAGTCCAGGTAAACCAACGTTAGTGTTCGAGAATCGAGGGTGAGTTCAGACTGTAAAGGGGATTTAGAAGGGTGGAGGGAGGTGAGGGTGTGGAAGACACTATGTCAAGAAAGTGATATTAAACTTCCAATGTCAGTTGACGAGGTTCAGTTCCTACGTCTTACCTAATCTAGCCTGAAGGACGTAATGCTTCCAAGGAGAACAAAAACCAGAGGACCCGAGAGGACATTAAAGACGGACTTCCTGAACAAGTTGAAACGAAACTGATCCGGAAAATTAAAGCGGAAAGGAGATGTCTACTCTCAATGGTAATGAAACTTTTAGTATCTCAAATTACAAAGGATATAAAAGTGTAGGGTAACCTTAAAAGTCACTAACAATACTTAAAGAAGATTGACCAACTTCAATTTTACTTTGTAGAAGGGTCGGACCCCCTCCTCTTTCTTCACGTGACTTTACATGGACTCCAGTCTTTTTAACCTGACCACTCCTTTTATTTGAAACTTGATAGATACACCTTTATATTCTTTATAAAAAAATTAAAAATAAGACTAAATATCTTTAAATTCTTTTGATCTAATACTTTATATCTCAACTTTATTTAATAGTACCGTTTCTTTGTTCGTTCCCATATCAAAAAATTTTTACGTTTGTGTGTAGTAATAATTGGTGATCTTGTTTTACTAGGAGATGAGTTATCGTTATACATAACTATTTACTCTGTTAGTGTCTATGAACGGTCGTCACCGGGTAAGACCTTTGATATTTCTTCTCTACCTCTCGATTCTCTTTAATAAGTCACTCCTTGTCTCATTTGTGATAACAAAGAACCGTACATTCTTTTGGTTTTTAATATCTGTAAACTTCTTCATATCAATCAACAAATCTCATCATATAAACAAACCGTCACTATACTGTTTTATAGTGTCCTATCCACCGAATTTGTTTTATTCAAGTGTCAAGACCTCCGACCTTCGGGTTCTATTTTCACGACCGTCCCCACCAAAGAGAACTCCGGAGAGAGGGACTGAATGGTTGTCAACGGCAGAACGGCACAAAAGTGTACCAGAAAGGAACCACACGAGTGTTGACACCATAGAGAGACACATGTGTCTAAAGGAAACAAATGGTCAGTCTGACCGGAAGGGACCACCGAGTCGACCATTTCTTAGGTGGGCGTTACACCCTTTGGACCCAAACTAAGGACCCAACCCTTCTAGGGGACCTCTTCCCTTTCCGATATGTTAGGTCATAAGACCGGACCTCTTAAGGTACCTGACATATCAGGTACCCCATTGTTTCTCAGCCTGTGTTGCCTCACTGGAAGTGAGTGGTCAGTCTAACCTAACCAATGGTGAGATTTCTGGAGTAAAATTAAAAGGAGAAAGTTCAAAGGTAAAGGTTTATATTAATGTAACACTAATGACCCCTAATTCCGAAGATACAACCTCTTCCGTTACCGTGGGGTGAGGTCATGAGAACGGACCTTTTAGGATACCTGCCTCCTCGGACCATTCGACATCAGGTACCCCAGCGATCCTCAACCTGTGTTGATTCGCTGAAGTGAAAGTGAAAAGTGAAAGTACGTAACCTCTTCCTTTACCGTTGGGTAAGGTCACAAGAACGGACCTCTTAGGGTCCCTGCCACCTCGGACCACCCGACGGCAGATACCCCAGCGTGTCTCAGTCTGTGCTGACTTCACTGAATCGTCGTCGTCGTCGTCGTCGTCCCGAAGATATATGTTTCAAACCTCCCTATGTAAGTCAGGTATTGTCTACTCTTCCGTAAAACTTGTCGTCAACTTCAGTAGTCCCGAGACGACCTCCAGTCCCACCCTTGGTTTGTCTTACGTCATAACCTGTTAATTGACCCAGGGCGAAGGGAGGTTACAGTTTTTCCTTTGTAGTTCAAAAAGTAATCTACTCACTAGTAGAAGAAAAAAAAAAAAACAGACTAACCCTCATTTGATCCGGTATACCTTACATGTTTCTAATGTTTTCGTACACATTGTGAAATAATCTTTAAATTAAGTTTTGTTGAAGGTAGACATTCCAAACTATTAGTATTTCGTGTCTAATGTAAATTTTCCATATGTTACCAAAATTTGTACCGTTCTCCGTCTCATTTTGAAAACTACTACCCTCTTATTTTTACTGTTTTTTTAAATCTTGTGTCACGGGTCCCATTACGAAAAATTTGACAAGTTTTTTATCTTAAGGAAGTGTCTGAATCTCTTACTTGAATACCAACGGTCCCCCTTCATACCCCCCGTTCCCTATCAATTCCTCAAACCCTACCTGTACGTGTGTGACGATATAAATTTTACCTATTGGTTGTCTTTTGATAACATTCGTCTCCCTTGAGACGAGTTACAATACACCGTCGGACCTACCCTCCCCTCAAACCTCCTCTTACCTATGTACAAATACATACTGACTCAGGGAAGTGACTAGTGGACTTTGATAGTGTTACAAACGACTAGTCGATATGAAGTTATGTCTTATTTTTCAAAAAAATTTTTACATTCAGAATGTAGATCCTCTCACTTAGGGACCGACCTTCTCCTCTCCCTTTACCTATTGACACAAAATAGTGATTTTACACAACTTTGAAATATAAGAGAAGATATAAAGAATGACTTTTGTTACGATGAGAACAGAGGGGTTGAGAAGTTCTATTAAGTACAGGGTTGTTCTATATAGTGAAAACAACACATCGAAACGGACTGGGGAATGTCAAGGTATGACCTTAATAAACACGGGATCAAACTCTTGGGTCTGGTATCCCAGAATTAACGGGAGAGTTTCGTGTTTCATCGGGAAACCTGTTTTCCAAACTGTGTGCAGAAGTGATTCAAAATTAGTGGTTTGAACAAGGTCCGTATGAAACTCATTTCAAATCACAGGTCCTGTCTGTTTTTTGTCTTAGAGGGAAAGAGTAGAATTCCGTCGGAGAGACGTTTAGAGGGACTAGTGAGGTTCTCGAGGATGTAAAAAAAAAAAACATGAATTATATACAACTTACCTTTTTGACGTGTTACACTCTCAAGTTCAATTCAAAATAAACCCCGTCTTACTTCTGATATCGGACCTTCCGTAGTAAAGTCTGTAAAAACTCTTTAGTGAAGTTTCTCCATCTCCCTTTTCAACTATGTATACTCTAAAACCACTTCCCCCTCATGAACGATAGTTCGTATGTAAAAACGTCTTCCAACTATAATAAGAACACTTCAAATGACCATCAGGACTCTCCGTCTGTAATGGTACTTACTCCAGTCACGAAAAGATCTATACTCTTCTACGTTCTTAACTTAAGTATTTTAGAGGACTTTTATAGATTTATAGACTTCTGGATAAGACGGTCAAAAAGGTCTCGTGTCACGGAGGAAGGACTAGAGGTGGGACTTGAGGAAAGTCAAGTCAAGTCAAGTCAAGTCAGTGAGTCAGCACAGGCTGAGAAACGGTGGGGTACTTGACGTCGTACGGCCCGGAGGGACAGGTAGTGGTTGAGAGTCTCAAGTGGGTTTGAGTACAGGTAGCTAAGCTACTACGGTAGGTCGGTAGAGTAGGAGACAGCAGGGGAAGAGGAGGACGGGGGTTATGGAGGGTCGTAGTCTCAGAAAAGGTTACTCAGTTGAGAAGCGTACTCCACCGGTTTCATGACCTCAAAGTCGAAATCGTAGTAAGGAAGGTTTCTTTAGGGTCCCGACTAGAGGAAGTCTTACCTGACCTACCTAGAGGAACGTCAGGTTCCCTGAGAGTTCTCAGAAGAGGTTGTGGTGTCAAGTTTTCGTAGTTAAGAAGCCGTGAGTCGAAAGAAGTGTCAGGTTGAGAGTGTAGTATGTACTGGTGTTCTTTTTGGTATCGGAACTGATCTGCCTGGAAACAACCGTTTCATTACAGAGACGAAAACTTATAAGATAGATCCAACCAGTATTAAAAAGAAGGTTCCTCATTCGCAGAAAATTAAAGTACCGACGTCAGTGGTAGACGTCACTAAAACTTCGGGTTTGTTTATTTCAGACTGTGACAAAGGTGACAAAGAGGTAGATAAAGGGTACTTCACTACCATGGTTTACGGTACTAGAAACAAAAGACTTACAACTCGAAATCCGGTTGAAAAAGCGAGAGGAGAAAGTGAAAGTACTTCTCCGAAAAATCGAGGAGAAGTGAAAGACGGTATTCCCACGACAGTAGACGTATAGACTCCACTAACTATAAAGAGGACCGTTAGAACTAAGGTCGAACACGAAGAAGGTCAGGTCGCAAAGAGTACTACACGAGACGTATCTTCAATTTATTCGTCCCACTGTTATATGTCGGAACTGTATGAGGAAAAGGATAAACCTTGGTCAGACAACAAGGTACAGGTCAAGATTGACAACGAAGGACTGGACGTTCTCCGTCCAGTTCACCAGACCATAAGGGTAGAGAAAGTCTTAAAAGGTGTCAAATAACACTAGGTGTGTCAGTTTCCGAAACCGTATCAGTTAATTTCGTCTTTATCTACAAAAAGACCTTGAGAGAACGAAAAAGGTACTAGGTCGCTTACAACCGTTAGACTAGAGACCAAGGAGACGGAAAAGATTTTGGTCGAACTTGTAGACCTCCAAGTGCCAAGTGCATAACGACTTCGGACCGAACCTCTCAAAACTCGTAATGAAACGATCACATACTTGAGGAAAGTCCCTCACAATTTCTAGTCTCCGACGTCGCCGAGTACTAAATTAGGAACCTCTCCACCTACCATTGACGGTTCAAAATCAACCTTACATTGTCAATAGATAAAGATGTTAATACGATGTATTCTGGGGTGTTTTAGAGTCGTCGTTCTTTAATTTGTAACTAAAAGTGAGGACTGAGACTCAACCGACTCGTCAAGACGACTAGAACCGACCCGAACCGATCCGTCAAGAATAGAACCGACCCCCAGTGAATGTATAGACCGTTAGTTGATTTTAAAAATCAATTACGTTCCTCCAGAACCGATCCCACTGACCGAAACGAAGTGTCAGAAAGTAGGAGGTTCTTCGATCGGGTCCGAACAAGAGTACCAAGTGCGTTCTTTCTCATACTTTCTGGGGTCTTCCGGGACCATACCTCCACTCCGGAGTAAAATAACCGGTCTCATTCTGTTTTCCCGTCGAGTCTAAGTTCCCTACCCTCCTATCTAATATGTAAACTACCCTCTTTACTGTTTCAGTGTACCGTTTCTCGTTCTCTCTAAGTACCTCCCACCCTTTTAACTCTGTAAAATAGTTAGTTAAATGGTGTTCCTCCGTAGGAAAAGAAAAAATTTTAAATAAATAAATAAACAGACGGGGTCAGAATCAACGACGTACACCCTAGGTCAAAGGAGGGGAACTTAGTTTGGACCCGGGGGAGTCGACCCTCTCATCTCAGGGTCGGTGTGTGGTCCTTTCAGGGGTGTTCCTTCGTAAGACTCAGTAAAAAAAAAATATTCGTTTTGAGACACAAGTTTATGAGAAAGGGGTGTGACGAATGAATGTCTTAGGTCCCTTAGGATGACCTTGGACTTTACCTTATAACTATACTTTTCTAAAATTCGGGATGAAGTTGTAGTCAAAATCGGTGAATGTGTAAGAAAAACAACCCTCTTCCACCCCTTCACGTATAGAAGGGATTATTACTGAAAAGACTTCAGACCACCAACTAACCACTACTCGAACGAGCCAGGAACTATCTTCACTCTATCTCAGTACTATTTAAATAATTAATCATTGTTAGACCGTAGACAAACTCGTTTTTGAAGTTAGTACTTCTCTTTCTTCTATCAGTTTTTACACCTCCTCTTTTTTATACATTCAACCATAACGAATTTACATATCTCCTTTTTATTTAAGATAAAAACTTCGGTCAAGTTCTTTAAAGTCATTAATACTCGGTCTAAATATCGAGTATTTTACATCAAAAAAGTGTCTCAGTGTAGAGTGTCAGTTTTCTCTTATATACTCTCCGAATCGGGAAGTAAAAATTTCACATATAGTAAAAGGACGAGTCTATAAACAACAAGTCAGTGATTCAGCACAGGTCGAGAAACGTTGGGGTGCTTGACATCGTGTGCACCGAAGGGACAGGAAGTGATAGAGGACCTCAAACGAGTTTAAGTACAGGTAATCCAGTCACTACGATAGATTGGTAGAGTAGGAGACAGAGGGGGAAGAGGAGAACGGGAATTAGAAAGGGTCGTAGTCGTCGAAAAGATTTCTCAGCTGAGAAGTGTAGTCCACCGGTTTCATAACCTTGAAGTCGAAATGGTAATCAGGAAGGTCTCTTATAAGTCCCAACTAAAGGAAACCCTAACTGACCAAACTAATGTAACGACAGGTTCCTGAGAGTTCTGAGGAGGTCGTGGTGTTAAACTTTTGTAGTCAAAAACCACGAGTGGGAAGAAATTGCAGATTGAGAGTCTATAAGAGAAAAAGACACTGAATTCTACTTACACTCCCTTCTTTCTCCTGAGTGTATCAAAGTCCTTCTCGGTGCGTTCCACTTGAAATCTCAGATCGCACTTCTCTGTGCCCTCGATATGTCTAACCCGTGACACTATCCGACTAATAGAGTAAAGTAGAGGTGGTATTATAACACCCTATTCGTAATTGTCGGGAACTAAAATATCTACACTAGAAGGGTCCACCGAGTCACCACTTCTTGGACGGACGTTACGTCATTTGAACCCAAGCTTGGGACCCAACCCTTCAAGGGGACCTCTTCCCTTACTGTTGGGTGAGGTCATACGAACGGACCTCTAGGGTGCCTGTCTCCTCAGACCGCCCGACGTCAGGTACCCCAGTGTTTCTCAACCTGTGTGTACGTGCGTCAAAATATCTACTCCTTCGACTCCAAGTCTTTTCTGACTGTTGAACGGGTTTAAGTGTGTTGATCACTCTCGTTTTCGGTTCTTAACTTGGGAGCAGACGTCTAAAGAAAGAAAAAAAAAAAAGGACCAACTAAAAGGGTCATATTGAAGGTAGAACTTCCTGGAGTGAAAACGTTAAACTTTTAAATTTTTCGTGGTTCCACTAAAAACACCGAAGGGTCCACTGAGTCACCATTTCTTCGGTGGACGGTCACGTCCTCTGTGTTCTCTGGGTTCAAACTAGGAACTCAATCCTCTAGGGGACCTCTTCCATTACCGTTGAGTGAGGTCATAAGAACGGACCTTTTAAGGTACCTGTCTCTTCGGACCATCTGATATCCGGTACCCCAACGTTTCTCAACCTAAGTTGACTCGTGTGTGGGAGTTCTTACATTTCGACCAAAAGCAAGAAACCCTTAAAAAAAGGAGTTTCTCGTTCTTTCGGATAAATTACGGTGTACTTACTAATGGACGACAAAACAAGTCCCAGAAGGGACCTCACTAGAAACTTTTGACTTCCGTTTCTCTAACTGGGAGTCCCCTTCTCAGCCGTCTTTACTATTTGTGTTCGCTACGTCGGGGGAGGTCTCAAATGTTTAAACTCTTTCTAGAAACGAGGTCCAGTCTCTCCCCACTGTCAGTGGTGATCCGGGTCCCGAGACAACGGTCTCAGCGGGGGACGGTCGTACCACTCCATTAAGAACCCTTGTGGTCCTGAGTAAGTAGGGTGTACGTAAGAGTCTGTAAATCCCATTTGTTAAAAGTCTACGTAAAGGACAATCGAAATTTTTAAAAATTACCATGAGCAGTTTATCGTAAACTTTTAAGGGAAAAACACAAAGAAAATTTTTCGTGAAAGAAAACGTTCTCCAAAGGACCTACACTATAGTAGAATTAATAAGGAACTGGCTAAAATAGTGGTTGGTGAAGTTTAGACCTGTTAAATGAGTCGAAATGATCCACCAGTCCCAGTGGTACCGTGACAGGTTGTATCGCTCCTGTCCTTGCAAAGTTGAAGTACCAAGATGTCAACCTCTTTACGCACTGGACAGTTGCAAATGGTGTTTCGAGCCTCTGTCTTTATTAACCAACACCTCAATACTTCTTATAAATATATCACTTCTTTATAGATTTATAAATATTCTTTTGTACACTGACCTTTACACTTCCCTTTATTACTTGACTGTCGAGTAAGAATGAGACTCGAGAAATCTCTTTTGACGAGTATTAGCGACGTTTACAACTGTGGAGGTTTTAAGAGAGAACCAAGGTTCATCTCAAGTCTCAAATCGGGAAAGGTAAAAAAACTAGACCGAAAAGATCTACTAAGAGTTGGTCTCCTTCGTGAGGTCGGGGAGAGATCCGAAGGGTATCTCCCATATCTGTCTCTTTTTCAACTTGGGTCGAAATATGTCTAGACGAAAAGATAGTCTAAGAACGGAATTTTTACTCTCTCTTTACAATCGTAAAACGACTATTTAACGAACTCTGCTACCACTTAGTAAGGATCTTTTCTTATTCCTTTATTTGTAAGTTATAACTCTCGAAGGAACCACCGAACCACCATTTCTTAGGAGGACGGTTACGTCCTCTGATCCCAAGCTAGGGACCCAACCCTTCTAGGGGACCTCTTCTTTTACCGTTGAGTAAGGTCATAAGAACCAACTCTCTAGGGGACCTGTCTCCTCGGACCGCTCGATGTCAGGTACCCCAGTGTTCTAAGCCTGTCTTTAATCGTTGATTTGTTATTGTTAACTTCAAGTTTCGATAACAAGGTCTTGAATAACACTTTTACTGTAAACGATATCTATTTCAGATGAATTATGCCGCCTCTGAGGATAGCACTCTTAACAAAGTCAGAGTACTTTATACCGACAACGAAAGATTTCTCGTACTCCATCTCAAGTCGTGGAGACCGGTATCACCGATCAATAACCACATACATAGGGTCCAAGATCTTACGGTGAAACAGTTTTCGTTTATGACCGATTGGGGTGGGCACCTGTCCTGAGTTCTCGGGAGTCGTCAGGTACCTCCACGGTGAGTGTTGGGATGGTCGTACTCCTGATCCTCCCGTTCGATGTGATAGATCCCTACCAGTTCCCTACCGAATTCCTCTAAAGGGACCGTCAGGTCTCCAACTCTGAGGTACGAAGATGACGTCCCCGTCTCCAAGTTAGGGACCAGTCCTTTGATTCTAGAATGTCCGATACACCAAGTCGGTGTGTGCTTTTTTTTTTTTCTTTCTTTCTTTCTTTCTTTCTTTTTTTACATAGTACAAATGGTCCGAAACCCTAGGAATTTTAGGGTACCTACCTCCTCGGACCATCCGACATCAGGTACCCCAACGATCCTCAGTCTGTGTTGATTCGTTGAAGTGAAAGTGAAAAGTGAAAGTACGTAACCCCTTCCTTTACCGTTGGGTGAGGTCACAAGAACGGATGTCTTAGGGTCCCTGCCACCTCGGACCACCCGACGGCGGATACCCCAGTGTGTCTCAGTCTGTACTGACTTCACTGAATCGTCGTCGTCGTCGTCGTCGGACCATCTGGACCTTTAGCCGGGGGAGGACTGGATTGGATTATTTGGGTCCCGTTCTAATGTTTACGTAACGACAAAGTGACTACGTCCTCATCCATCTTTTCCTTGTTCCGTACTCTAGAACCGTTAGAAATTCCAGTTTAACTTCAGTCGGGACATCGACGGTTCACTGACAATTAACAGACTCAATCTTCTTATAGTGAAGGAAAGACCTACACTCCAACTAAATCGAAGGAGTAACCAGAGAAATAACTAGTAGTCCCAACTAGACCGAGTGGACCGATCACTCAGTTGGGATTACTCTAAAGAGCTAAGATATTACGGGACAGGAATGGGTCTGTGTAAGAACAGATTGGGACGGTCCTATACTCCGATAAGAAAGAGAAGGGTGAGAGTGAAGATATGTTTACAAGGGACTCTAGTTGGTCCCAGAAACTCGGTGTAAAACTGAGACTTACCGATACTAAATAAAAATATTATTCCTCCTCCTCACTCAACGATGCACGAAAAGATTTTAAACTTTCTTTTGAAAGAATGGATCTCCCGACTACTGAACCCAAAGTCAAGGGGGAAAACAAGACTTATGAGAGGAATTCCTTATTGGGTCTTTTTGGTAGGAATCAGTAGGTGTTACTTTACACACTTTTAGTATTTGAACAGACTTAACGGAACGACCACTCCTGTCTTGGTTGCTCTTCAGTCACTGTCCGTTGGTAACTTTCTATCATTGGGAGTGGAAGTTCATTTGAACTTTTCGAACAAAATCAATTACAATCTTGTCTTCTCATAGTCCCTATTGTGGTCTTTTTTTTACCTTATTTTCTTTGTCATGTCCATACCCTCCCCCCTTCGTCCTTTTTGTCACTCAAACACTTTCGAACTATAGTAAATGTATAAAAAACTAAAGGTATAAAAACATTTTAAGTTAAGTTGTCCAAAACGACATACGATCTGTCAAACGATTTGAGTCCTCTTTCTTAAGTACTCATTGTAGTTAGAGAGAAGATCTTATTAGTACCATTTGTACCAGTTGAAAGTTATTTACAGTCAAGAGCAAAAGGAAGATCACTGTCTTTAAGACTTAATTACTTATAAATAACACTAATTATTGTCAAATTTTTTTTATTACATGACATTGTTTCTATCGATCGAGAGGGGACTTTATGTAAGAGTAAAAAAAAACGGGTCTATGGTAATTATCTGATATCAAGGGTCAGAGGAAACGTTTACACTGGTACACTAATTCAAGATCGGTCACCGTACACTAGTCTTCATTAGTCAACGATACTAGTCTCAATGAAGAGTCGATTCCTAAAATTCATTCACCGACATAGAAAACGTACGGCTTAAAAAACCAATAGTGTCGGACATTTTGTCGACCAGAAATAGATAAAATGTACGATATTTACTGATTTACCTGTACTCAAACTCGTCGGAGGTCCTCGACCACTACCTGTCCCTTTGGACCGTACGACGTCGGGTACCCCAGTCTTTCTCACCCGTACTGGTTCGTTAACTTGACTTGACTGATTTTACTCACTCCAGTAAAAGTGAGAAGGCTCCATTCTGGGTAGGAACTTCTTAAAAATATGTTCTCGTACCTTTACTAGGTTAACCGATGTTCATTTTGAGTCGTAAATATTTTTACTTCTAGTACCGTAGATCAGGGTATCGAAGCACCGTTTATCTACCCTCTTTTCACCTTTGTCACTGTCTAAAATAAATGAACCCGAGGTTTAAGTTACACCTACCACTGATGTCGGTACTTTAATTTTCTGTAAACGAAGAACTTTCTTTTTGATACTGTTTGGATGTTTCGTATAATTTATGGTCTCTGTAGTGAAAGGGTTGTTTCCAGGTATATCAATTTCGATACCAAAAAGGTCATCAGTACATACCTACACTCCCAACTTGGTATTTCTTCAGACTCGTGGTTTCTTAACTATGAAAACTTGACACCACAACCTCTTCCCAGAACTCTCAGGGAACCTGTTCCTCTAGTTTGGTTAGTTAGAATTTACTTTAGATGGGACTTATAAGTAACCTTCCTGATTACGACTTCGACTTCGAGGTTATGAAACCGGAGAACTATGTTTCTCGGTTGAGTAACCTTTTCTAAGAGTACGACCCTTTTTGACTTCGTTTTCCTCTTCTCCCGTCGTCTCCTACTCTACCAACCTACCGTAGTGGTTGAGTTACCTGTACTCACACTTTTTTGAGGTCCTCTATCACTTCCAGTCTCTTTAGACCACACGACGTTAGGTACCCTAGTGTTTCTCAGTCTGTGTTGACTCACTGACTTGTTGTTTTAGAAGGACCACTGTCCTTCCTCTACCAAACGACGTCCCGTTCTGGTATCCCGTTCCTGTGGTCAGTCGTCCGACAACGTCCTTAAGTCCACTCTTACGACACTCGGGCTTAAATTGTCACGGTGACTCACACTCCTTTCCCCCTATTAATTGATAATATAAAAAGTCGGAGTGAACGATTCCGTATACTTCCACCTATCCCAATCCTTTACACAAACATTGAGTACCTGTGTCAGTACTTTCTTCCGAAGATGATGAAAAGGTGAGGGACAGGAGGAGGTCGAGGTGTAGAGGACTGTGAATGATATAAAAGGTAAAAGTTTATAGTCTTCACGTATATGTTTCTTTAGTTACAATCACTTTTAAGGTTAAGGATATTAACGAGAGACCTCTTCCGTTACCGTTGGGTCAGGTCATGAGAACGGACCTCTTATGGTACCTACCTCCTCGGACCATCCGATGTCAAGAACCCCAACGACCCTCAACCTGTACTGACTCACTGAAGCGTAAGTGAAAAGTGAAAGTACGGAACCTCTTCCTATACCGTTGGGTGAGGTCATAAGAACGGACCTCTTAGGGTCCCTGTCTCCTCGGACAACCCGAGGGCAGATACCCCAGTGTGTCTCAGCCTGTACTGACTGCACTGAATCGTTCGGTCGTTCGTTATTAACGAGAGGTGTAGGTTTGGTATAAGTTTATGGTCATTTTTGATAAACATTTTTACCGAAATCAGTCGTTGAGACACTGTTCGACCAACTTCCTTAGAATGGTCTCTTTTTATAATTATTTATCTTTCGTGTGTTTCTCTTGTACATATTCCGTCAAAGTCAGATCCTGACCCCTTTCGTCTTTTCTTTTTCTATTCTTCCTTTTATAAATGTGTGTATTAAATATTTTATAAAACACTACTTTCCTTTTACACATTAAACGTTACTTTGTGTTTAACGTTTTCAAAATCCTTAGTACAGGACGTAGTCTTTTGTAGTTTCCCGAGACTACTGGATGCAGTCACGGTCCTATCTCATCTCTATGTAAACTTAGGAACTAGAATTGATCCATTAAATATGGAAATGTCATTAGGTGATATCGTTTCGGACGGTCGTAACAGTCAGACTTGGAGTCTTTGGCTGGGACCGAAATATTATACAAAAAGACTCTACTTTAACCTCCCCCCCCCCACGGAAACGTTTTTAAGTTTTTATGGAACAAAGGGTTATTCGTCAAAGTCGTAGAAAGGAAGTTGGAGTGAAAGTCGATGTACTTATACGAGGTTGGAATCGATAGATGATTGTGAGAATCGTGAATTATAAAGTAACTAAATACTTACGTCTTAATCGATAAGTTTGAAATTTCTTGTTGAGATTCAGGTCACATATTGAGAGATTGTTTTAACTAAATTCTTTCTTTGTTTGATAAAACCGTCAGACTTCCCAGATCAAAACTGATATGTCTTTCCTTTTAAATTTTTTTCTTTGGGTGAAAAGACAGAGTATCTTTTTACCAGATAAAAAACTTCTATTTTACATGTCAGTCTAATTCCTCTCTTTATAGTCGGTTATCTTTGTCGTTACTCTCAATCAATGTATAGGACCTTTTTATTCTAACTCGGGTCGATACAACTATAATGAGTCATTCTAACCTGTGGTCTTAACCGTTCTTGTGAAGAATAAGTTGATAAAATACCTTTAGGGTACTTTTATTAACTTTTGTCTTGGTAATTTAACGAAGTGGTCTCTCTTACGTGTAAGGAAGAGAAGATGGAAGTTGTAACATGTTTAGATATATTTCCCGAACTTTCCTCTTATATAAATTTTTTAGGAGTTATAAACCTTGTCTATACCTTCAATTGACACTACTTTCCAAAATATCTCGTCTTAAAAGGGATGACTGAAAGAAGAGTCTTACCTTACTTATATCGGATGACGAAGTTTTGTCTTTACTGAAAGTTTTCCTTTATTTTTAACTTGGACTCTGACATTGTGTAGAAGCGATATCCTATGTAAATTTCATTTAATTTAATCAACACAATAAGTGTTCTTGTGTTTTTATATATTCGGTTTTCACTTTTACCGTCTTTACACCTAAGTAACACACTGTCACATTCCAAAGTCCGACGACGTATACGTTGGTAGATTCCGAATTCTTACGCTAGGACTAAGGATACCTGTGTTCAAACAGGGTCAAGGTCAAAGATGTAATGCTGAAAAATTTCGAACGACAGTGAATGAGTGGAGATGGTTGAGTCGAACGTAACTTAAATCACGACTCACTAGTGATGTAACCAGTCCTGATTAAATAATCGGATTCACTTACTACGTGACACGTCACTACGACCAAATGGTCCCACGATGTAATCCCACACTAGTCATTTGAAAAAGGACACACACACACACACACACACACACACGCACGCACGTGCACGCGCGCGAGTCAGTGAGGCAGTACAGGTTGAGAAACGTTCGGGTATCTGGTATCGGACGGTCAAAGGAGGAAGGTACCTTAAAAGGTCCGCTCTTCTGGCTTTGGTCGGAATTATATCTGTGATTCTGATTTGTGGTTCTTTTCAATGTCGTGAAATTATGACATTATAGATTCGTACCCGAAATCCATCCTCATGAAACAAAACAATAAAAATTTTATTACTTGGTAAATAAATAAGGACCCACTGTATTAGTTCACACATTTTGGTCAGTTTCCTTGTTATAAAGACTCAAATTAGAATTTAGAAAGAAGGATCGACACACTAAAACTACTACTAAAAAGTCATATGGATACGGAATCGAAAGTAGTGTAAAGTGTACTTAATTCACATAATTATATATGTTCCGTTAACATTCTCACGAATTAGAAAATATTCCTGATTTTCCTTAACTGAGTAATAGGACAAAACGAAAATAAAATTAGATGACGGATAATATAAGTGATTATAGTCGAGGAATTGTATTTGATAAGATACTGTGGTGCTTAACGAGATTCCTAATTAAAATTTTTTATTTAACGGTTTTCTTTGTAAAATATTAATATATATTCGTATACATAACTTTATACAAATTTATAAAACTTAAGTTTATTGATGTATTATCCCTGGTGATCGTGAAGACACCTCTTCCGTTACCGTGGGGTGAGGTTATGAGAACGGACCTTTTAGGGTACCTGCCTCCTCGGACCTTCCGACGTCAGGTACCCCAGCGACTCCCAGTCTGTACTGACTCGTTGAAGTGAAAGCGAAAAGTGAAAGTACGCAACCTCTTCCTTTACCGTTGGGTGAGGTCACAGGAACGGACCTCTTAGGGTCCCTAGCCCCTCGGACCCTCCGACGGTAGATACCCCAGTGTGTCTCAGCCTGCGCTGACTTCACTGAATCGTCGTCGTCGTGAAGACATAAATTTCTCGAAGATGTCTTTCCAAAGATACTATTGAAAGTAAAACAGAAAATTCAAAGTCCGTAATACAGTCTTTAGTGGGTAAATACTTCATCTCTTCAGTGAAACCGGGTAATCTTTCGAGACGACACTCAAGGAAATTTTGTTATTCACTAAATATTAACTATATCGGTATAGTAGAGATAGTATCACCTTATTAATTTAGTCTACAAACCCTAATTTGTACAGAGTATTTACTTACCGTTTGTAATAAGTCTATTACCTAAACCAAGGTAAGATTTTGACGAAGAATGTATATAACTGGTAAGTGACTGAATTTTTTTTTTTAGGGAAAAGGGAGATTATAACGACGAAGATAAGTAAACGAAGAGGAAGACCTTTTATTTCGAGGTAATGTTATTAACAAAGAATTTTTTTAGTTTTGGATAACAATGTCAATAGTCGAACATGGTTATGATGACTGACTTGTAATTTTTGTTGTTTTGTTGTCTCTACAACTGTACTAGAGGTTTATCTGAACTTACAATTATATTTTACCCGAAGAGACTATCAAGCCACCCATTTCTCAGACGGACGTTACACCGTCTGGGGCCAAGCTAAGGACCCACTCCTTCTAGACGACCCTTTCCTTATCCGAGGGGTGAGGTCATAAGACCTCAAAGGTCATAAGGTAGGTCAAACGACGTTTACGGTAATAAAGTAAGATAAAGTATCGACTCATTATAAGGTAACATAGGTATATGGTATAGAAATACGTAAGTAGACAACCACCTATAAATCGAACGAAGACGTAGAACCGATAACACTTACCACGATGATACTTATAACCCCACGTACATAGAGAAGCTTAATTAAAAGAGACCCATATACAGATCCTTACCCTAACGTCCTAGGATCCCATAACGTGGTTACATGTAAGGATGGTTCTCACACCCTACCAAGGTAAAAGAGGTGTGGGAGAGGTCCTAAACAATCAATATATGGAAAACTTTTACACAAATAAATAAATAAACACGACATGACCCAGAAACTACGACACGTGTCCGAAAGAGGTCAACGTCGTTCGTCCCCGATGAAAGATCAAAGTCGCGTGGTAGAAGGGGAACGTCACGAAGAGAACAACGGCTCACGTCCGAGATCTCGTGTGTCCGAAGCTATCAATGCCGAGTACCCGAGATCTGACACCCAAGTCATCAACTCCACGTGTCCGAACCAACGGAGCGTTGTACACCTTAGAAGGGTTTGGGTACAGGGGACGTAACAGTCCGTCCAAGAATTGGTGACCTGACGATTCCCTTCAGGACACTAAATATATGAAAAATTACTACCGGTAAGACTGACCACACTCCACTATGGAGTGACACCAAATCTAAACGTAAAGAGAACATTAATCTATATAACTTGTAGAGAAGTACACGGAAAACCAGTAGACATACAGAAGAAACGTCTTTACAGATAAATCTACAAGACAAGTAAAAAAACAACAACCCAACAAACCTAAAAACTACAACTCAACATTTTTTCGGGGGAAGGACCGAACTCTTCCAGGGAAGAACGACACAGAAATATATTATGTTTGTCTCACTAGAGAGAGAAAAATATTTCTTGGATTAGAGTATTCCTCTCGGGGTTGGAGTACTGGAGTGAACTGGGATTAATGAACGGTTTACGAGGTAGAGGTTTATGGTAGTGTAACCCCCAAACCTGAAAGTTGGGTACTTAAAACCCCATGTGTTAAGTCAGGTACTGTGATTTAAAAGACCCTCTCCCGTTATTGATTAGAAGATACTTAGAGTAGTCATAGAAAGAGTAGAGTCTGTGACATTAAAAATAAAGGTTTTCAAACTAAACATGGAAAAATTTACAGAATACAGAAACATAGAAGGTCCACGTTAGAAAAGAGATCAAAGAACTTGTACATCTTATGTCTGTATTATTGGGACGGTAGACCGACGAAGGTCCAACTCTATTTAAAAAATTAAAAAAATAGTAATTCCAAGATAAAAGAACGATGAATCGTAAGGAATTAATTACTTATTTTTAACACTAAAATTTAAAAACCCACGACCTACAAAAATAGAAGGGTATTTATAAAAACTTGCAACCAGACTTTGTATCAAGGACATGAATTTCCGTCAAAAATCTGCAGAGATCACTGGGTCACCGACCCTGAGCCGTGAGAGTTGTACTCCCAGGGCCCAAGATAGGGAGCAGACCCGTGATCCAGGGTGTACGGTATTGATTTCTAGGGTGTACGGTGTTGACTCTGGATCACGTCGGTTTATTTAATTAATCTTTGTCAAAGAATAGGAAAGTCTAGAACGAAAATTTAAAGTAGTACATCCAGGTCTCGTTACCAGTCACATGGAGAGCGAAAGGGGACGGTAACTCCCGAGTAGAATGGGTCAGGAAAGTGGCTCCGTGTCGGAAGGTTCGTGAGATGGATTGAGAGGTACTTGCTATACTCCAAAAGGTGGTAACGAACACCCTTGTACTCTCGTTCGGTCACAAACGAGACAACGAAGAACGGTCGAGAAACAGACCCGAGTCCATTAGAGGAGAGTACTTACCGGACTGAGTCGACTTCTGAGTCCCCCGGGGAGTCACCTAGAGGTCTCGAGAGGGGGACGACGAGAGAGTAAAGATCCTGAGAAGACGTTTGAGACCGGTACAACCGGAGGAGTCTGAGGATAGAGACCAAAGAGTTAAGGTCATCTAGCAACTGTAGACGGAATCAAAGGGAAGGACAGGACGAAGGACTTTGGAGATAGGTACGTCATTGGACCCCAGTAGTGTCCGGAACGGAGAAAAGAAAGGGCAAAGGATCCTAGTACGATAAATAATAGACTACAGATTTCAGAATTTTACGAACCAAAGTACATGAAGAAGGTCATAAAATCAACAAGGTCCAACCTCACATTTAGGTCAAGGACAGGGAGGTAAAACGGACCCTTATGGGAAAAATAACTAAAAGTTTAAGGAATACACAATTCTTAGAGTTGTAAAATAGAGAGTATATAACACTTCACCTTCGATACAAATTGAGTCAGAAACGTCTCAATCAGGACTTCGGGTCCAGTTTTCTTTCTTTTGGTTCTTTCGTATTTTGAGTATGTCCAGATTTAAGACTCGATCTGTTTTCGGTTTAACTAAGAGACTAGTCCTCCAACATATCATCACTATACAGTGTACGAATCGACCTATCGGGACATTTCCTCTGAAACTATTTACATGTGGATCTCTGTTTGAGAGGACCTTTTCCTGGTCTAGATATACAAGTTCGTTTCACTCTTGTTTTATTTTCGTCGATTTATCCTTCTTATAAGGAAAATTGATAAATTGAATAAAGAAATAGATTGTTTGCATACAATTCGTGAATGATACGTGGATCCCGAAAAGATCTGTATTAATTATAGTAAAATACGATTTATACTTAATATTTTATTCGTTCAATTGTGAACGTCTTTAATTCCATTTAGTGATTGTGTAGGATTTAAAGGGAAGGTCAAATCCTCCAACATTCATGGTCCTCTATAAAGTCGGAAGACTTCGTGTCTACAAAAAATTTCACTTTGTCGTAAACAAAAATTACCTTCATATTTTATGTTATAATATATTATCGTCCACATATTATATGACTATATGTTACAAATTCCCAATACGAGGTAAATGTCATTAATATTCTTTATCAAAGGGGTACAACGTACTATATAGAAACATCAAACAAAATACGAATTAACAAGCTTGGAGAATTAAGGGGTGGAGACACAACGGGGGAGAACGTAGAGGGGTGACCATTGGTACTCAAACTGGTGACATAGACACTTAGACGAAGAAAACACAATATAAGTTATCAAAAAAGATAAAAAATCTAAGGTGTGTGTTCACTATAGTATGTCATAAGTGGAAAGAGAAAGGCTGAATAAAGTGAATTGTATGATGGGAGGTTCAGGTAGGTGCAACGGCGTTTACCGTGTTAATGTCCAACTAAAAATTCACGACAAACGGGACTTTTCAACTTCTCTTCGTGTTCGTCTAAAAAATTACTCTAGTTTACTCTCAAACAACGTTAAAACAGTGGGTTTATAGTTATCCTTAACCGAATTATTTTCTTAACATACCTTTATAATCTGGTGATCATTTAATATATGTTATAATCACATAGTCTATAAACTCATTTCTTTATCATTAAGAGTGTCTATATCTCTCTCCCTTCCCCCTCTTCGTTACAGACACTGGGCACTTCTCCTTTTTAATTCGATGTTCGTATATAATATGTGGTACCCTTTATATCGGTCATAAAATATTATTGATATTTATCTCATATTGGAAATTTTTAACACTTAGTGGTATAATATGTGGACAGTAGATATAACATGTCGTTGATAAGAAGTTAATTTTTAATAGGTTCTTTAAGTCAAGAAGTTTCTATCGATTACGACTGTGTTTATAGGTGTTACTTAACAAGTTTTCACTTTCAATACTGTAAAGATTACAATGTCTACTACATTGTATCCTAAATTTTGACAGGATTTTGACGTACAAATCTAATAAGTAATCTTTTGTGAATTCTAAGTCATACTTTAGGGTTTTATTTCCGTCTATGGGGTCTAAATTGGTCTACTACAGGTAACAATCGGATTGTATTAGTCCTATCGGTGTATTGTCATAGGTAATATCGGTTAATTAATTAGATGATGTTAATTATTATGTTCAATAAATAATTATTCGAGAAATAAAATCTGATTAACATCCTAATGTTTTTTTTACGTTTCTGTTATGTCTCTCGAGAGTACATGAGAGGGGTGGGAATGTATATGCGTTATCAAAGAGAATTACTATCTTAAAATGTGCTTACTGATACCTTGTGACAGTTTTGACTTTTTGGCTGTGACCGTGTAACAATAGTTTGATTTGAGGTCAAGACACTGATTGACTTTTGGAGAAGTTTATTACTCCCATTTGTACAGAAAAAAATTCCTTTTTTTATAGTAAAAACGATTAGTTATTATGAGTTCAAAATCTCTACACAACATCGAGATAGTATGACGAGTACCTCAAGAGTTCCGTTCTTATGACTACACCAAACGATAAGGGAAGAGGTCACCTGGTGGGTCTTGAGAGATGATACTGGACAGGTAGAACCCACCGGGATGTACCGTACCGAATCAAAGTAACTCAATCTGTTCCGACACCAGGTACACTAAACTGACCAACCAAAAGTACACTAACACCTAAGTCAGACAGACGGGAGACGACGGGAGAAAGTCGTGGACGACAGAATGACCCCAAAGAGAATGGAACCTGCACCTCCTCTCCATAGAGGAGAACCGACGAGTGGCGAGGTCGCTACTTTTACTTTCTCCTCGCACTTTTTCAACCGAATTTCGAGTTGTAGGTCTTTTGATTCTAGTACCGTAGACCAGGGTAGTAAAGTACCGTTTATCTACCCCTTTGTCACCGACTGAAATAAACCCCCCCGAGGTTTTAGTGACGTCTACCACTGACGTCGGTACTTTAATTTTCTGTGAATGAGGAACCTTCCTTTCAATACTGGTTGGATCTGTCGTATAATTTTTCACCTCTGTAATGAAACGGTTGTTTCCAGGTAGATCAGTTCCGATACCAAAAAGGTCACCAGTACGTACCTACACTCTCAACCTGATGTTTCTTTCGACTCGTGACTTCTTAACTACGAAAACTTGACACCACAACCTCTTCTGAGGACTCTCAGGGAACCTGACGTTCCTCTAGGTTGGTTAGGTAGGATTTCCTCTAGTCAGGACCCACAAGTAACCTTCCTGACTACAACTTCAACTTTGAGGTTATGAAGCCGGTGGACTACGTTGCTCGACTGAGTAAACTTTTCTGGGACTACGACCCTTTTTAACTCCCGTCCTCTTCCCCTACTGTCTCCTAAACTACCAACCTACCGTAGTGGCTGAGCTACCTGTACTCAAACCCACTTGAGGCCCTCAACCACTACCTGCCCCTCCGGACCGCACGACACCAGGTACACCATCGTTTCTCAGCATGTGCTGACTCGTTGACTTGACTTAACTTGACATCGAGATCCAACCAAAAGAAATCTTCTGACTTTCATTCGGTTTATCCTGTCTTTAACATGACTTTAGAACCTATACACGACAACACGGAGAGTACAATCTGAATTGAAATTGAATGCGATCTGTGTCGTCGTGGTAAGAAGTTCACGGTCACCCTAAGATTATTTCAACCAAAAGGTCAAAAAGGTTGTCCTAAAGTTTCGTAGAATCTAAATTCAAAAAAAAAAACTTGATTAAAGAGTTTAATATGGTTAGGAATTTAAAAGGATTATTCCGTTCAAAAGTGATAAATCGTTTCATAACAAAAAAAGACCCATATATAATTACGTATGTCTTTTCATTATTTCAGTGTGTATAAACGTAAAAATACTTACTAGTAATAACTTTTTTATTCTAAACTGTTTTATCTCTGGTAAGACCTTTTAAACCCTATATATCGAAAACAGAGACACCGTTGGTTAATTGACCAACCAGGAGGTTCCATTAATTAAAGAACACACGACCCTATGAGACGACGAAGAGGCCGGGTCGCGTTTTCTTCATTCTACTGGAAAGAAATTTTGTTTATGTTTAGAGTGTATCTCTTTATTCTGAAAACTTTCACTTTCTCTTCCAGCGAGGTAACAGAGGCTGAGAAACGTTGGGGTACCCTAAGAGGTCCGATCTTATGACCTCACCCACCGGAAAGGGAAGAGGTCACCTAGAAGGACTGGGTCCCTGGTTTGGGTCCGGAGGGAGTAACGTCCACCTAAGAAATGGTCGACTCGGTGTCCCTTCGGGTTCTTATGACCGTACCCATCGGAAGAGGTCCGTTAGAAGGGGTGGGTCCTTAGCTTAGTCCCAGAGGACGTAACGTCCACCTAAGAAATGGTCGACTCGTTGGTCCCTTGGGGATTCAATGGGTCTCTGATCAATAGTAATTGGAACCACCGTAGACCTTGAGAAATTTTGTTTATTCATAGACTCGTGGTAGGAAGTCTTTAAGACTGAGTTAATCAAAACGAAGGGACTATCGAGTCAACCATTTCTTAGACGTAAGTTACGGTCTCTGGGGTCAAGTTGAGGACCAAGTCCTTCTAGGTGCTCTCTCCCCTATCCGATGGGTGTTCGTGTTCGTAAGAACGCGAAGGGAACACCGAGTCGTCCATTTCTTAGACGGACATCACACCCTCTGGAACCAAGTAAGGGACCCAACCCTTCCAGACGACCTCTTCCCTTTCCGATGGGTGAGGTCATAAGACCGTACCTCTTAAGTTACCAGACACCAGGTACCCCAACGTTTCTCAGCCTGCGATGACTCGCTGAAAGTGAAAGTGAATCAAAACCCACCCCGGTCATTAAAGTCTTTAAGACTAATCTTCCACGTTGGTATCAATTCTTGGTCCTAATCTATCATATGAATCATTTACAACTGGGTCACTTCATTCGAAAGAATTTTGTAACCCATTTATGTAGTATAAATAATTTCACTCAAAGACAAACAAAGAATTGTAAGGAAGACCTGACGTTTGATTACTGTCGAAATCCTTTACGATTTCCATTATCTAAGTCTTTTATGACAAGAAATCAAAAGAAAAAAAAGTTAGATTCACACTGTATTGAATTTGAAAATCCTATATGGAAGATAGACTCTTCTAATATGACAGACACACACTATGAATATAGAGTCACACGGAATAAAATCCTTCAAAAGGGACGACAGGCGACTTTAGTCTGAGACGGTCGAGGTTCTCAACTAACGTTTAAAAGTCTTTAAAACGAGTGACCAAAAATTTAGTAATCATAGAACTTTAACCAGGATCACCCTTGTAAAATGGGTACCATTAGTCATTTACGATGTTTAGTCCCGAAACGAAGAAGACCTTTCACTCAACAATTTGTAGATGGAAGTTTGGTGACTAGAAGTCGATACTCTTATCCTAGTTTCCTACCTTTAACTGACCGGAAGTTTATGAACAGTCAAGGAACAAAATTGTCTATCCTTTTGACTCCGAGTCTCTCTAATTAACTGGACGGTTCTTTTAACGTCCTGGGTTCTTATTTTCGGTCAATGTGGTCACAAATAGTGTAGACAGGACTAAGACCAATTATATCGTTTACGAAAATTTACATTCGAGTCGCAAAGTGTTTGTCAGTAAGTGTGGTATAATAAAGTCTTCGTACTCCGTAAACAACAATTCTGTGGTTTTAAGAAATTAATGATTCCAGGTCAATCTGTTACCTCATGATATGTGGGTATTTTTGCGTACTTTCTCTGAAGACACATGAGGAGACCCTTCTAAAAGAGGCACATAACTGTGTTCTTCGTTCGTTCCACATCTTGTCATACAATTACATGGTGACAAAAAAACGATTCAGTACGATTTTATATACTAATATGAACATTTTCTTTTTTCTTTATGACCTTCTTATTTGTACTTGAATTATTTTTACAGAAGGATTATCCCACCCTCCCTTTGTCTCGTTTGCCCCCGTTTTACAGAGACGTTACTCTCGGTTTACTTCCGAGACTGTTGATTGTCGACGAGTGTTGGGTGTGACAAGGGATATTTGTATTTGTTAAAGTGTCTTAAAGTTGTTGTCTACTCCAGTGTGGTACTGGTACTACCTTACTCCGGGATTCTGGTAAGACCTTAGTACACACTTGTGTCTGTTTTTGTTCCTGTGGTACATTGGTGTTTTCGTGGTTTTACAGGAAGAGAGGAACGATTGTTCCCCTTGATAAGAAAGGTATGATACCGTTGAGATCGATGTGCAACAAGACGGACGGAAATCCATTCTCAATTTCAAGAGTTAACAGGTTAAAAGGAGTAACGAAGGGTCGTGGATTCTCGGTTATCAATTTAAGCTTGTAAGGTTTACTACCATTAAGACTTTGTATGACTTTAACACTTATATATTCTTATGTATTTTTTTAAGTATTTTCTCCTTCGTCTAATAATATGTTGAGCTAAAACAATAATCGTTATATTACTCGGTATATTGACAAGAGTTATTAGTGATTCTTTAAGTTCTGGTAGTCTTTACCATGTTCCTTCACTACGACTTTACCTCCATTTCACTTTTTCTATATAAACAGGTGTTTTAAATCAAGTTTCGTACTGTAAAAGAAAAGGGATCACCGAGTCTGTCATTTCTTAGACAGACGTCACGTTCTCTGGGCCCAAGTTGGGGACCCAGGTCTTCTAAGGGACCTCTTCCCTTGCTGATGGGTGCGGTCACGAACCTCTTAGGATACCTGTCTCCTCCGACCGTCCGATGTCAGGTGCCCCAGTTTTCTCAGTCTGTACTGACTCGCTGATTGTGTATATACACCGTAAAAGAGACCAATCTCTATCACCAGAAAAGAAATCAGTGAGACTTATTGGAGTACGGTTCAGAAACTGGAAGAACGGTATGATAAAACTGGAGTGAAGACATTACCCCAATCAGGATACAGAGTAAGTCGGAGGTCAGAGACTTGCAGTTGGTACAAGGTCCGTGTTGCAGAAGTCTCAACTTACCTTAACCAGAGTCGATAGTCTCTCAGACGAAGGATTTTGTACTCGGACTTAAGGAGGAGGACGGAGAGTGAAGACAAATGTGTACATAGTGGGTCCTTGCGAAGAGACGTCAATAAACTGTCTACAGACAGAAGACAGAGCTACGTAGCGACCACCGAAAGTCTCTCGTCCTTGATACACGTAGAATAAGTGGCAATGTAAGGATCATGGGTTGTTTCGTAGACTATGTTGATCTGAGTGTGACCCAACTCGTCACAGGGGAGTTTCAAGTGCAGGTGGGTCTTAGAGTCTTACACTGTAGTAAACCTTTATCTCAGAAACGTCTACATTCTATTTCAGTATGACTTAATCTACTCGGACTTTAGGTGAGATGACCGGAGGGAAATTCTTCTCCTCTGTCATCTGTCTCGGTGTGTGTCTCTCCCTCCTCCCTGTACACTGTTGTCTCTTTGACCTCACTACATCGACACTCGGTGTCTTTCGGTTCCTACAGGCTTTCTCGGGCTTCAATCCTTCTCCGTTCCTTCTCTTCTTTTCCCTTCTTAAGTGTTACTGAAAGAGTCCAAAAGTTCTAGAAAAAAAAAAGAAAAACCATTGTCAAAGTAACTCTATATTAAGTGTACGGTATTTTAAAGAGGAATACTTCACAAGTTAAGTAATTAAAAATTATATAATCGTTTCAACGTATCGGTAATAATAGTAGATTAAGATTCTGTAAAAGTAGAGGGGTATCTCTTTAAGTTATGGGTAATCGTCAATGGGGTAAGGGAAGAGTGGTATCTGAGACTGTTGGTGACTAGATGAAAGACAGAGATACCTAAACGGATAGGACCTGTAAAGTGTATTTATGTACATTACATAAGTATGTTAGTATGTTATACACCGGAGAATGTTAACCGAAGAAAGTAAATCGTAGTACAAAATTCTAGAAAAACTTTCGTATTCTTGAATTCAGAGACTCGTGAACCTTCCGTATACCGTGTCACTAATTCCTTGTCCCAAAGTTCAGTCTCAGGGACTCAAACTGTGGACCGCGATGCTGAGTAAGGTGGCACTTACAATGAATCCGGCCAACTGAATTGGATCTATGTGAGTCGAAGGTGTAGACATTTTACTCCTTTCATTATGGGAACTAACATTTCTTTTAAATTACTCTTAAATTCACTTAACATTTAGACGTATTAACTTTTTATATCGGTACTCGGTGGACACCGACAACTTGAGAACTTTTTACCGAGGAGGTTTAACTCTTTACGATATTTATTTTAAGTGTGGTCTAAAACTTAAGAACCATACTTCCTTTCTTACATTTATGGAACAATCATGAGAAAAGTATAATTGACGTACAACTTTACTCTTATAAATTTATATAATAATTTCAATTGAAGTGACCAACACACATATACACATACACACTCACACACACCGGCACGGTGCCCCGAACGTCATAGAACCAAGGGGTCCGTCCTTGACTCGTCACTTTCGCGGTTCAGTATTGGTGACCTGGTGGTTCCGTAAGAGTCGATGATCATTTAAATTTTCATGTATACACTAAGTTTACACGTCGAGTGTAGTATAAAAATAACCAATCGGGACCTTATATTTACACGGACCTGTGTTTTAATGAAGGTAAATTTTTATACATCTTAGTGACATTTTAAATGACAACCTATGACTAAATCTTTATTCTATATTTTACAACGACACTCCCGTCACTTTATTAAGATACACATTCTTTTTAAGACGTCACAATAACCGGACGACATCTACGGAAAGGGTTCTGTAAACAGATAAGAAGTCTTAATTTGGTAAATCGTTCCTAAACGACAGACGGTCCGAGGTATAATTCGTAAGACGTGAGTGGCAGAATAACTTATTATGCCAGGATGTCAATGGTGACCTCTCTACCTCCATCCCTCCCCGTTATATATTATCCTCAACAACAACAAATCTGGGATTCAGAACAGACTGAGAAAACGATGGGGTACCTGCTATCGGACGGTCCGAGGAGACTAGTACCCTAAAGGGTCCGTTCTGATGACCTTCACCCAACGGTAAAGGAAGAGGTCCCCTAGAAGGGCTGGGTCCCTAACTTTGTCGTAGAGGACGTAACGTCCGTCTAAGAAATGACGACTCGGTGGTCCCTTCGTGGTCCTCCCCTAAAAATTTTTCCTACTAATACCCTAATTTACTTTAGTGTACACACTTTGAAAACGTTTAACGTTTCGTGATATCTTAAGTTTTTTAAGATCCTTTTTTTGGTTGTTTTGTTTGTTTGTTTCATCATGTCACTAATCTAATCACCAATGGGCACACCCTCCCCAACCTCACCCACTGCACCCACTTCCCACAGCTGACATACGACTACCTACCATTGATCTTAACTCCACAACTAGTGAGACCTCTCACATGTCTACAACTTAATATTACGACATACGGACTTTGAATATATTCTTGTTTTGTTTTTTATATGTACTAAACTTATATATATGTCTTGTGTATATATTGTATTTTGTATTATATACGATAAATCTCGGGTGTAATTCCGAAGATAATTCAATTATATAATTATGTAGTGAGAGAGAACTTGTGACTGTCAGAGAGACCTCATACTTTCTTTACCGACAGTATCGTTTACACAGGTACTATGTCGGTCCCCCTACAGGGACCCTTACACCAAGTCTAGGTCTGTAATAGACTAAGTAGAACGACCCTTTTCCCGTTCTTAGGGAAGACCTCTCTCTCGTCTTTTAATCTTTTAGAAAATTTCAGACCGTAAAGGACCTTCGTAGTAACTGAGAAATTTGGAATTTCGAGGGATTGGAGGTCTGTACGTTATACTTGGATGAATTTATTACAAAGAAGAGAAAACTCAACTCCACGACTTTTTTAGGAGGGGTGGGTCGAGAAACTGTAAAGTCGACTTAATTAGGCATTTCCTTAACATGAGAGGGTAATTTTCAACTAGGTTTGGAACCGAAGATACGTCTCCGTTCTTTTTCATTTCAGATTTCACAGGTAAAACAGACAAGACCGGTGTAAATACGGGATATGAGGGACATCTTCGTTCTTCTCCGTACTCTAAAAGAACCATGGTTTAAATATTAGGACTCGGTTTTGTTCGTTTAGGTGACACTCGAAACCTATTCCACTATTGGAAGGGGTGGTTCTTGAATACAATCCCGAATAGAGACCTTCTATGATCTCACTATAAAGGGGAAAGACAAAAGTAATCCGCGGTTTTACTGGAAAAGATTGAATACTATTATCTCTCACTTTCACTCTAGAACGACCCAGTCGACCTCACTTTCCTTACTCCTTATGACCAAATCTACAGAAAACGGAGTAGGACTTTCTTCTAAGTCTCTTCAAATTCCTGATACATTTACCTTAAACTTTCACAGGGACTAAACCCCACCTACAAACATTCTTCCTTTCATAAATGGGTCCTTGAAACAGTTTAAGGACACCGGATCGGATATCTGAACGATGTAAGAAGGAGTAGGAATTAAAGAAGAGAAGACGTCTCGTCTCTCTGTGGGGACGTGGAGAGTTCAAGTCAGGTACAGATCTGACTGGAATAAGAGGAGACCAGACAGGAAATGTCACGTCGCACCGAAGGAAGGAGTGGGGAGGAAGGAAGAGGTCGACCAGAAGGAAGGAGACCAGAAAGTACCAACTTAGCAGACACGAGGGACAAAGGCAAAGGAGTGAGCGAGACAGAGACACATGAAATGAAAAAAAGTTTTTTAGAAGTAACTTGAACATTCATTGTGTTATAACGAAGACAAAAAACAAAACCAAACCCCGGGGTTTCGTCCACCCTAGGATCGAGGACGTGGTCCCTAGTTTGGGTGTTGGAGACATAATCTTCCACTTCAGAATTGGTGACCTCGGGGTCCCTTCAGGGTCAGAGACACGGGAACTTAGAGTGAGAGTGACTAAGACGGACTTATCAAGAGTCACTCTCTACGTCCAGTGGTATAGGTTACCCACGACGTGATCAGAGTGTAGTGACCCTTAAGGTCATTGTAAAGTGGGTTGACTGAAGAGGGTAGAACTTTATAGGAGAAGGGACCACTATATTGTGAGAACCGAAAGGTCAGTGGAGGAATGGGTGGAGTCAGAAAAAACCACTTAAAAAGTACAACCTTATCGTACTCTAAGTAATTATCCAATCTGACAGAAGCTTGAACTATAGGAAAAGGGTCCAATAGCGTAAGTAAGTCAACAGGTTGATATGTGATATTTAAAACAGAGGTCGTGTCTACAGAGAAAATTCAGGTCTACTCACCATATCAGTTAAAGGATGAGTCGAAAAGGTGAATTTATAGAGTGTCTGAGAAGTTTGAGTCACATAAGTCTTGACCCAAGGATTAGAGAGAGGTACGGGAAGAAGGGTCCAGTGGGGTTCAGGACTGTAAAGACTCTGTGGTATATGACCAAGAGGGGGACATATACGATAGATCCTCTACCAAGGTACTAAGTAGATCGGCACGTTCATCCTGAGGTCCGGAGAATATATAGAAAGAAGGAGTGAAGAATATAGATTAGTTAGAGGTCAAAGATTTATTGTAAAATAGAGACAATGTTACTAGGTTGACACGAGTGTGTTTTCTGAAAATTGTTCACCCACAGGTTGTAGGTGTGAGGAGGTCGATTTTAAGGTGTTATGAGAGTCTTACGTACCCCATCGCCATCCCTGTTTTATGTACTTCCCCTAAGTCAAGTCAAGTCAAGTCAGAAAGTCGACACAGACTGAGAAACGCTGGGGTACTTGGTGTCGTGCGGTCCTGAGGGACAGGTAGTGATTGAGGACCTCAAGTGGGTTTGAGTATAGGTAACTCAGCCACTACGGTAGGTTGGTAGTTTAGGAGACAGTAGGGGAAGAGGAGGACGGGAGTTAGAAAGGGTCGTAGTCCCAGAAAAGTTTACTCAGTCGAGAAGCGTAGTCCATCGGTTTCCTAACCTCAAAGTCGAAGTTGTAGTCAGGAAGGTTACTTGTGGGTCCTGACTAGAGGAAATCTTACTTGACCAACCTAGAGGAACGTCAGGTTCCCTGAGAGTTCTCAGAAGTTGTGGTGTCAAGTTTTCGTAGTTAAGAAGTCGCGAGTCGAAAGAGATATCAGGTTGAGAGTATAGGTATGTATTGATGACCTTTTTGGTATCGGAACTGATCTACCTGGAAACAACCGTTTCATTACAGAGACGAAAAATTATACGACAGATCCAACCAGTATTGAAAGGGAGGTTCCTCATTCGTAGAAAATTAAAGTACCGACGTTAATGGTACCGACGTCACTAAAACCTAGGGGGGTTTATTTCCCCTAATTCTTCATGTTTAAGATCATATTTTATTTATTCAATGTTCTATAATTCGCATATGAGTTATAGAATATTACTGGATATCACCTTCTCTTACATTTTTTCTTATATATATATACATACATACATACATATTACATATTAACTTAGTGAAACGAAATGTTAACTTTGATTGTACTGTAACATTTAGTTGATATAAAGTTATTTATAAAAGCTTTTTGTTTTGATTTATTCAACGTTCCTATTTGACATTTCACATCTTGTATCAGTTATAAAATATTATTGAAGTATATCTTATATTAGATATATTTATAGATTAATGATACACCATATTGACTTTGATTATATTATCACATTCAGTCGATATGAAGTCAAATTTTTTCTTACCGAGATATAGTTGTAAGGGTAGTGTAATGAATGAAACACTGAATTTTGAGATTTTAAAAAAAAATTATATAGGGGTTTAGTAATTTTGTCGAGTGTCTGAGAACGTAATAGACCGGCTGACAGGTGGTCGGAGTAAGACGAATAGTATAGGACCCAGAAGAGAGAGGTTGGTGTGGGGAAAGGACCAAGGAAACGTTTCGGTCCAAGTAAATATAAGTCTTAAGAGTACGTAAAATAAAGGAGACAGAAGGGTAGGGAGAGGAATACGGACACATAGGAGATTTAGAGTCGACTTTAAAAAAAGTACTTCATTTAAGAATAGAGGGTTGTTCTGGTCAAGAGATATTATATACAAGAAAGTATATTACGTAAACGCAGAAATGGACAACTAGAAAATGCGAATATTCTTGACGTTAATTTTATGATTAACATTTTATTCATAAATTACGAGTAAAGAGGAGAAGTACTTCTGTCTTTTTTTTAACACCCAAAAATGACGACTTAAAGACATGTATCGTGTATCGTCAACGGAGTATTCATGGACAAATTACCCACTTTCAGTTTCACAATCAGTGAGTCAACACAGACTGAGAAACACTGGGGTACCTGACATGGGGAGGTCCGAAGAAACAGGTACCCTAAAAGGTCCTCTCTTACGACCTCCCCCAACGGTAACGGATGAGGTTCTCTAGAAGGACTAGGTCCTTAACTTGGGTGTAGAGAACGTGGAGGTAGTAGCCGTCCACCTAAAAAATGGTGACTTGGTGGACCCTTCCATTGACAAGATATATTCTAGGGGTTTAATGACGTTTGAAACTGTTGGATCCTATAGCTTGTTTTGAGTCCGAAGTCTTATGTGATGATTATAATGGTGTTTCCTTTCTTAAAGACCTATCTTTCACCTTCAAAAACGAGTTGATCACAATTAATATTATCTCAATACTTCCTTTACAGACCTAATTTCTGAGACAATCAGTGGTTTGTAGATCTGTAGATCAATGATTTATAGATCTTTAGCTAGTGTCAATAATAAACTTAGAGAAGGAACGTCAACTATGTAAACGATGTTCATATACTGGTTTTAAAAAGAGGAACTCGGGAAATAAATAATAAATTCTTTTGGAGAATTTTTTAATTTTCAACGTACACAAACTCAAATTACAAAGTAACTGGTTCAGAATTCCGAAACTCCCTGAAACCCGTCCTTTGGTACCATTACCGAAAACATTTATAGTGTAATCGTATTATTCGTCGTCTAAAACTAAAACGTTACCCTTATGTGTAAAATAGGTTCTGATTTTTATCTAATAACTCTAATAGAACTTTAGTTGAAATCATTAAGAGTGTGTGTTTTACCTAGTATACTCTTTTTAGAACACAAAGTTCCCTCAAGTAACGAGACTCTTCATTCATCCACAAAACACCTGTGTAGTAAATAGATCGAAAGTCTGGAGAATCTGTTTTGTTGAAGAGAATTTCTCATTATTATAAGTGTTTTCTTTTATTGGAGTATAGTGACTTTGATGTATTTGAAGAACCTTCCTTTCGTGACATTGTTATCATGTGTTTACCAGTAAAATATACGTGATAAGAAAAGACACGATTTCTTATAGAAGAATTCTATAAGGTAAAGTCTACGTTCATACTACTATTTTTTGATTTAACGGATCTAGTAGGTAAATCTTCATGAAAAACAAAGAAGTTTGTGTTAAATAATTATGTTGATTTACAAAAAGTAGAAAAAACACCCAGAAATGATCAGTGTTGACACGATGGAAGTTATTTATATCGTCCGTTTAGAAGTTGTTATTGAGAACCACCAAAAATATCGGACTCGGTGACTTTGTGGTGACTTTAATCCCGGTCTATATAGACTTGTACAGAAATTTTTTAACGTTTTTTTTCCTCTGTTTTAACATCTTCGACAGTTTATTGTTTACCTACTCATTTATTATATGGTTTAGTGCATCCTATATAAGGTCCATACGTTCCAACCGAGTTATAAGTTTTTAGTTAATTAGGTAGTGTAGTTATATAAAAAAATTTTTTTATTGTAAAGTTTTATTCGTAATTTTACAAACTTTTTAGGTTGTGGATAAGTATTATTTTTGAAAGTCATTTGATCCTTGTCTCCCCTTGAAAGAGTTGAACTATTTCTGATGGATGTTTTTGGGATGTCGATTATAGTGTAAATTATAACTCTTTGAACTTCGAAAGCGCCATTCTAGTTCATGTTTCTTACCTACCAAGTTGTAGTTCACACTTGGGTTTCCATTTGATACCTAAAACCCACTAATACTTTACCGTTACATCCAAGTAGGAACCAAACTTTTTTTTTTTTACACGGTAAAACCACTTACTACAACCATTACACCCTTCGATACGTTCAACCCTCGTCCCCAACACACCTTTTAGAGATATAGCGAGAGAGTTAAAATGACATTTAGGTTTTCAAAAGATTTATTATTATTATTTCACTTTTTTAACATCCAAGATCTTTCGTTCCAACACCTCAAATTTTTTCTATGAATTTCTAACACCAACAAAACAAAAGAAAAAAGGGGTGGGGGTTCTTAGTCATAATGAATTTTGTCAACTTTCTTAGCGAAGTCAAATTTTTGTCTTAATGACTTTTTAATTAGAAATTGATTCAAAACAGATTCTTTAATTAATAGTACTTTTAAAGAGACTAAACGACTACAATAAAGGAACTGTAACTGTTGAAACTAACCATACCGTTTTCTTGCAGAAGTAAATCAAATATGTGTATTATGTGAAGGAGGTCGAAGTACGGACAAGAGACCTTCGTCAAAAGTTACTGGTGTTAGTTCTAGAACTTACTCTTCATGTCTCTTCTTTTTTTAGAGAGAGACTTAGTTTTTGCAGGTAAAGATTTACGACACTGAGTAGTTGTGAGTCATTGATAGGATGATGTTGGAGTAAGCTCAACGGAATTGTTGGGACCGTAGAAAGGTGTAGTAAAGAATAAAAAGGTAGGAACAAGACAGTAATTTTGACTAATTACTTAATTTTGTTCAGATTATAAACAAGGGTCTTATGGAGAGTTATAATTACATTTAAAACCAAATGAACTATAATTGTGTGTAAAGTCAAATGAACTCTTATGGAGATTATAATTGTCTTTAAAGTCAAATGAACTAGGGAGATGAACCTACCTTAACACAAGAAATTCTCTTCGTTTTATGGTTTACATACTTTCCACTTTATTCTTCGACATGAAAATGAAATTTGAGATTGTATTCAAAATGTACTTTCCTTTTACCTTTAAAACTAAACCAAATATTTATACTTAGTATAATTACATAAGTACAGGTGTCATAAAGGATATTACAGAGTGACATAACCCGAAGTTATTTTACATAAGTAGACAAAATTTTGAATCTAAAAGAGTATCTGACCTCTTACAATTTCTGTATAATGTTATTCTATGTCCGTCTCAAGGGTTATTATGGGTGTAAGATAGGATCGAGTCGGTGAGAAGGATACTCTTGGAGACCACTCATCAATTCGTAGTTCCTAGTACCGGTCGTTTTCATGAAAGGATCGACCTACGACCCGGGGATTGGGTTTATATCTTATAAGTATTCCTTCCGATACCTACGGTACTCAACGAAAACGGGTGTTAGGTGGAGCTTTATTCCTTTCGTCTTTTCGGAAAAAAAACACACAAACACGTCTCGGTTACGAACGTAGAACTGACAACTACGACACAACCCTTCTTTCGAGTCCCGTCTCGTACGACCAGTGAAGGTCCTCCTGCATTCATGTCCTTGTTCACTCTCTGTACCGGAGGTTGGGTCCCTTTCGGATGAGTTGAGATGGTCACGGACTCCTAGACTCTCGGGTTTCTTTCTGATTTCTTCCCTCGGTTCCTTTTTCACTCCAAGCGGAAGGGCATAGGATCCTTCTTTTTATATGAGTTTCCTTCGTTTCCCACTCTCTACTTTCTCTGTGTCTTTCTTCACTCCAATATCGATCACAAACGGGGTCATCTGTGGTGTAATTTTTTTAATATACCGGGTTAATTATAAGAACTGAAAGTGACTCAGTATCGGTGTAAGAAGTACCCCTTACACTCTTAAATCCGTGAAACTATTCTCTTTGATGTCCAAAGTTCGAATTTAAACAGTACTAAAAAATGAGTGGTTCCATAAAAATTCACAATATTCTAGAACTGTAGGAAAATATGTTTTTGGAAATAAATATGTGTTTTTTAAGGGGGAGATGATTAAAACTCTCCTTTTGATAGAAATTTTAGTAAGCACAAATAACTGAAACCAAATGTCATCTGTCGGGAACTCCAGTCCTTGGTATAGAACGAGGTAGTTGGTTCGTTTGTACTTATTTCGTAATACTCGGTCTACTGTTATTTCAACTGATTTCAACAGACAGGACGAAGTATGCCGGTAGTTTAGAACTGTTTAGATTTTGAATTTTGTGTACTTGTTGAACTTAAGAAAGTAAAAGTAAAGACGACGTGTGGACCGTTATCAAGGATAACACACTTTCATATTTAATATTGTCCCCAGATAACGAAACTCTTAACAGTGTAATGGGAACTGATACTTTCTTTACACGATATAACCTCACAGCTTAGTTTCTTCAGACATTAGGTCCTGGCTTGGAGTCAGAAAAGGGTCCTCACTTTGTGAAGTGGGTTATAAATAGATGACGGACAAGACGTGGTCCGTAACGGCATTCACGTCCTCTAAAATTCTGTTTAATTGTGATGACTTTGGAGTAGCTCAAATATCTTCCCTCTGTTTATCTTTGAATCCCGACATTTGAGTAGAGAGGAATTTTCGGAAAATTTTGAATTTGGTATGTAGATGTAATTTAGACTAAAGAAGAGGACCGTGGTTAACAGTGAAGGTTTGAGGACTGGACTTTAGGACCTGGGCAAAATACCATATGAGGTGAGAATGTGGGAGCCTTACACGGAAACTTATTTTATAAAGTTCTGAAATCATCGTACTTTGAGAAAAATTCTAATAGTGATAGGTTTTCGATATACTCGAAAAGGTCATCTTCACGTGAATTAGGGTTCAGGAGTTTCACCGTGGACCACTGTGTACGGTCTTCAATCGTTCCTTTTTCGGAATTCATACCGGGGGTTTCGTAGGTTTAAGAATATTAATATGTCTTTTACAAGAGGTATAAGTGATCCGTCGTCTTAGTACTTATGTCTCTAAGTCAAGTCAAGTCAAGTCATCTCAGCGAGTCAGCACAGGCTGAGAACCACTGGGGTACTTAGCGTCGTACGGTCCGGAGGGACAGGTAGTGGTTGAGGACTTCAAGTGAGTCTGAGTACAGGTAACTCAGTCACTACGGTAGGTCGGTAGAGTAGGAGCCAGCAGGGGAAGAGGAGGACGGGGGTCAGGGAGGGTCGTAGTCTCAGAAGAGGTTACTCAGTTGAGAAGAGTACTCCACCGGTTTCATGACCTCAAAGTCGAAGTCGTAGTAAGGAAGGTTTCTTTAGGGTCCCAACTAGAGGAAGTCTTACCTGACCAACCTAGAGGAACGTCAGGTTCCCTGAGAGTTCTCAGAAGAGGTCGTGGTGTCTACTTTTCGTAGTTAAGAAGTGGTGAGTCGGAAAAAGTGTCAGGTTGAGAGTGTAGGTATGTACTGGTGTCTTTTTTGGTATCCGAACTGATCTGCCTGGAATCAGCCGTTTCATTACAGAGACGAAAACTTATACGAGAGATCCAACCAGTATTGAAAAGAAGTTTCCTCATTCGTAGAAAATTAAAGTACCGACGTTAGTGGTAGACGTCACTAAAACTTCAGGAGTTTTTATTTCAGACTGTAACAAAGGTGACAAAGGGGTAGATAAACGGTACTTCAGTACCCTGGTCTACGGTACTAGAAGCAAAAGACTCACAACTCGAAATTCGGTTGAAAAAGTGAGAGGTGAAAGTGAAAGTAGTTCTCCAAAAACTCAAGGAGAAGTGAAAGACGGTATTCCCACCACAATAGACGTATAGACGATCCAACAACTATAAAGAGGATCGTTAGAACTAAGGTCGAACACAAAGAAGGTCAGGTCGCAAAGAGCACTACATGAGACATATATTCAATTTATTAGTCCCACTGTTATATGTCGGAACTGCATGAGGAAAAGGATAAACCTTGGTCAGACAACAAGGTACAGGTCAAGATTGACAACGAAGGACTGGACGTATGTCTAAAGAATTCTCCGTCCAGTCCACCACACCATAAGGGTATAGAGAGTCTTAAAAGGTGTCAAAAAACACTAGGTGTGTCAGTTTCCGAAACCGTATCAGTTATTCCGTCTTTGTCTACAAAAAGACCTTGAGAGAACGAAAAAGGTACTAGGTCACCTACAACCGTTAAACTAGAGACCAAAGAGACGGAAAGGATATTGGTTGAACTTGTAGTCCTTCAAGTGCCAAGTGCATAACGACTTCGGACCGAACCTCTTAAAACTCGTAATGAAATGATCGTACACTCTACTCACGTTAACACGTCATCAAACTCGTAAGAAACCGTAGCGGAGAGAAACCCTAACCTTACTTTTGACTGGAAAGGTCAGGATACCGGTGACGACTCAAAAGGTTTAGACAACCGTATAACTCACGTCGTGAAAGTGTCGTAGTAGAAAGTCCTAAACTTTGTCGAGTTGACCTTAAGGTAGTGGAGGTGATCGAAACAAGCATCACTACGAAAGATTCCGGGTGAACTGAAGTGTAAGGTCCTACAGATCGAGATCTACTCACTAGTGTCGTAGCACTAATAGACCCAGCACTTCTAGAAAAAACATGTCAAGAAGACAACCTGGGATTAGGGTCTGTCAGGTAGTTAAATAGACTCTCACTGAAGTCCGTAACAAAAAATTAAATTTTTTAAAATTTAGAGATCCACTAAGACCCGAAGGGATCACCGAGTCTACCATTTCTTAGACGGACGTTACATCCTCTGAACTCAAGTCAGGGACCCAACCCTTCTAGGGAACCTCTTCCCCTACCGATGGGTAAGGTCATAAGAACGGATCTCTTAAAGTACCTGTCTCCTCGGACCACCTGATGTAAGGTACCCCAGCGTTTCTCAGCCTATGCTGACTTACTGATTGTGATTGTGATAACCTAACAATCATGAGTCCCCACGTCCATCTTGAACTCACATTTGTTAATTGTACTCTGGAGTTCGTCGAGGTATAAAGTCTAGTGAATTATGTTTCATACACAGTTCTTGATGTCCCCACTTTCTAGGAACAGTTGAGATTGTTCTTCCAAACTTTTTGTTTACTGAGGTTGTAGACTGTTTACTCAATTCAAAATCTTAGTCGTATATTTAGTTTTTGTTATATATCCGTCTTAGTGGGGACTTGTAGGGACTCTTTTTACGACGACAGATAGTTCTGTTAAGAGATCACAACCTTATGTATTGATAAAGAAACCAACTTAGTTCGAGTCTAACCACTCGAAGATGACACTATTCGTAATATCTTTATTTTATTAAGTCATTTTTCGTTATATATATATATTGTTTCTGTCAATTCCCTCCGGGTCCTCCACCCAACCCACAAAAATACCCTCTGACTCTCCGTAAGATTGTGAGGTACTGACTGGTTGAATAACTGAATATCTGTGAGAAGGTACTTTCTTATCGGTGGACTTTACAACAGTGGGTCAACTTTGTTCTAAACCGTCTTTGCACACTGAAAAGAGTGGAGTGAACAATTTTCAGTACTTTCGCGGAAGAGTCAATAAGAATCTTTCTTTTTATATAAAACCGTTGGTATATCGTAAATCCTTTACCCTTACAAAGAAGACTTGTGGGGATAATCGTTCCCATAAGATAATAATATTGTACGACTCCATAGACAAAGCCCTCGAGACCCATCGCCCCCCCTCAACAAACCCAAACCAAACCGAACCCCAAAAACTCCGCCCTTTCTCTCCTTCACTGACCTGTCCTTTTGTGACGAAGTACTGTCTTTGGCTAGGGACCCGAAATTAATCCTTCGTCACATCACAGACAAGTCGACTCGTCATTTAGTCGCAAGACACCCAGACCGACTGAGATTGTTGACTTCAAGTCGAAAGGATGAAAACCCTCTTCAACTGGCAAGTACGAGTATAATTGACGTCCGAATTGACGTCTCATGTCGAACCGGAAGGTTAACACGGGGTGGGATAAAGGTGGTCGTTTACGTCTTTTTTCTCTCGGTCGATGTGAGGGTGCCTCCGACCCTTTCCGAGACATAGTGAAAGTCCGAATTATTAAGAGAAAAATGCGTGTAGTAAAACCAAGTAGGTCGTCCTTTCACGAGTCCAGTTGTGGATAACAGAGGTCCCCTTCTCAGAGTCTTTAATGTTTCACGTGGGTTTCGTTAGAGATAAAAGAAAGTGTGTCCCCTTTTTTTTAATGACACCTGTCTCCTTACGTCTGACCCAAGGGCGGGCTAATGTAGGGTCGTCATAAGGATTGATTGTGGTGAGACCGTCCTGTGTGTATGTGTATATCGTAGGATAAAAAGAGAGTAAACTTACGGATATAAAAGGAGAAAACAACTAGTAGTCGTAGTCTTCTTTCAGAAATTTTCCTACTATTTAGTCCCCTGAAGGGGTCGTTGGGTTACCAATTCTGAGGTACGAAGACGACGTCACTAGAACCCAAGTTAGGGACCAGTCCCTTGATACTAAGTCGTACGGTGTACCGCACCCGTTTTTCAATTTTTTTTCTTTTTCTTTTTTCTACTATTTAGTGATAAAGTTTAAACGATGGATGACATAATCTTTAATATTTTCGAAATCACACACACTTCCAGTTTACACAACTGACTTAATATAAACAACTTAACAGACACGTAAATCCGTAGGAATTACGGTGGAAACCCGAAGGGACCACCGAGTCTACCATTTCTTAAATATACGTTACGTCCTAAGATCCTAATCTAGGGACCCGACCTTCTAGGGGACCTCTTACCTTAAGGTCATAAGAACGGACCTCTTAAGGTACCTGTCTCTTACAGTGGAAACGTCTCTTTTAGTCTTCGACTGATAATTGTATATTTCCTAATGTCACTTTGACTTGTACTACTTTTCTATCCATGTCAAGTCAATTACGTTAATTCCGAAAGGAAAAACACCGTAATTCCACTCCTTACTCCTACTTGTACTCATCAATCATACCTTCTGACCTTCTATTCCAGAATTTATGGTAAGGCGTATTTTAAGTGGACTCCCTGGGAGGGTGTCGTCTCAGATTATACTCCAGTTCCTCAGACGTAAAAATTGTGTGTAAGGTCTATTGTGTGTAAGGACTCGGTATGAAGTTCTTTAAGAGGATCTCACCTTGGGGAAATTGAAATCGACGTTGTTACTTTCCTCCTTGGTAGAGAATGGTACATCATAAAACCCCTTAAACCAAAGTAAACGATATCGACTTTAAAGTAAAGTAACGATATCGACTTATACTGGTAATGATAGTCAAGTCAAGTCAAGTCACCAAGTCAGCACAGACTGAGAAACTCTGGGGTACCTGACGTCGTGTGGTCCGGAGGGACAGGTAGTGGTTGAGGGCCTCAAATTAGTTTGAGTACAGGTAATTCATCACTACGTTAGGTTGGTAAAGTAGGAGACAGTAGGGGAAGAGGAGGGTGGAAGTTAGAAAGGGTCGTAGTCCCAGAAAAGTTTACTTAGTCGAGAAACGTAGTCCACCAGTTTCATAACCTCGAAGTCGTAGGTGACACTTATAAGTCCCAACTAAAGGAAATCCTAACTGACCAAAGTAGAGGAACGATAAGTTCTCTAGGACTTCTCAGGAGAGGTTGTGGTGTCAAGTTTCCGTAGTTAAGAAACCGTAAGTCGAAAGAAAAACCAGGTTGAGAGTGTAGGTATGTACTGATGACCTTTTTGGTATCGAAACTGATCTACCTGGAAACAACCGTTTCATTACAGAGACGAAAAATTATATACGACAGATCCATCCAGTATCGAAAAGAAGGTTCCTCGTTCGCAGAAAATTAAAGTACCGACGTCAGTGGTGAACGTCACTGAAACCTTCGGTTCTTTTAATTCAGACAGTGATAAAGGTAACAAAGGGGTAGATAAACGGTACTTTACTACCCTGGCCTACGGTACTGGAAACAAAAGACTTACAACTCAAAATTTGGTTGAAAAGGTGAGGGGAGAAAGTGAAAGTCGTTTTCCGAGAAGTCAAGAAGAACCGATAGACGGTATTCCCACCATAGTAGACGTATAGACTTCAATAACTATAAAGAGGGCCGTTAAAACTAAGATCGGACACGAAGTAGGTCGGGTCACAAAGAGTACTACATGAGACGTATATTTAATTTATTCGTCCCACTGTTATGTGTCGGAACTACATGAGGAAAGGACTAAACCTTGGTCAGACAACAAAGTACAAGTCAAGATTGACAACAAAGAACTGGACGTATGTCTGAAGAGTCCCCCGTCCATTCCATCAGACTATCAGGGTAGAGAAATTCTTAAAAGGTGCCCTCCACCCTCCCCCCAAGCCCTAACCCTTGTGCACATGTGGGCACCGTCTAAGTACAACTACACACCGTTTTGGTTATGTTATAACATTTCATTTTTTATTATTATTATGTTTTTTTTCTTAAAAGGTGTTAAAAGAACACTAGGTGTCTCAGTTTCGGTAATAATATTACGTACTTAATCGTTCTAGTTTTGTCAGTTAGAAATTCCTTTAGTTGGGACTTATGAGTAACCTTCCTAACTACGACTTGGACTTCGAGGTTTTGAAACCGATAGACTACGATTCTCGACTGAGTCACCTTTTCTGGGACCACGACGCCTTTTAACTCCCCGTCTCTTCCCCGATAGCTCCTACTCTACCAACCTACCGTGGTGACTGAGTTGTCTGTACTCAAACTCGTGTGAGACCCTCTATCACTTCCTGTCTCTTCTGACCACACGACGGCAGGTGCCCCAACGTTCCTCACCCTGCGTTGACTCACTCACTTTTCGTTGTTGCCTAATCGTCACAACCCAACTCATTCCCTTTTTCGCATTCCCAGGTATCAAACGGTTCACAGTCTACACATGTACTGTAGAGTGATCCATAGTCCCTTAATTGTTTATAGGAGTGAAGAAGATGGTCCGAGAAGTTTCCTGTACAATTAAAAGTGTATCTTCGATGTGTAATCAAGTTCTATTTCTTTCGGTGTGTCTAAGGTTTGAAGAGTAGGAAGGGACCCCACGAACTTTTAGGGGGGTTAGATAAAAAACAGAGAAAAGTCTTATTTTCAATCCAAAAAATAAAAAATTGGATGCTTTTAAAGTACGACATGTCTAAAATTTAAACATCAATGGTTGGGTGTATAAAGATTCTTACAATACTTCAAAATCAGTGCTTCGTTTTCCATATTATGTAGGAGAATATTTATTGTTATTAGACCATTGAATTTTTTTATTTAGTCCGTAGTCACTCTTTACAGATAGGAACTGGTACGAAGGGTCGAGGTTTCGTATGGGGTTCTTTAATAGCCCCTATTATGTAATTTTGGTGGTTCGGTTAGTTACGACTCCTTTTCTTCGACCTCACACTTAAAAAATTTAAGTCATAGGTATCTCAAAACTCAAAGACAAACAAACAAAAATCGAAAAAAAGTACACCTGGTAAAAATTTCAGAAATTTAAACAGTGTCATAACAACGACAAAATACAAACCCAAAAAACCGGTGTTCGGTACACCCTAAAATCAAGGGTCTAGCCTTCCACTTCAGAATTGGTAATCTGACTATCCCTTCGGGGCTCATTCCAAACTTAAAATTACCTGTGTACGCAAGGGAAATTTCTAAGAGGGTCCTTCAGTGATAATACACCAACAAACGTCTTTCTCGGGGGTAGAATCGAGGTACTGTATGACCGAAATATTGGTGTCCGTCCAATGAACCGGAGAGACTAGTAGACAAAAGTAAAGAAATTCGGACCTATATTGTTACGGATAGATGTTCACACTGATAAGTCTCATTTACTCTATTTTACTTACCTTCACAAATAATGTCACGGACTGAGTATCATCTACGAGTTATTTAAACTATAAAAGGGGTATTGTCGTACTGAAAATTGAAAATTTCATTTCTTTTCGATTATTTCTACTTTATTAAATTAATTAAATCTCAGAATAAAATTCATAAACTCTTTAACATTATGAATGGTAGTCCTGTTAATTCTGTACCGAAAATCTCTTTGAATCTAAATTTATGATTGAGTAGGGGAGTCCTTAGAACACTAAATTTCAAAAATCCGTACCCGAAGAGTAAATATTTTTATCCCGATTGTATCTCTATGACACTCGTAAAGGTCCTCTTTGTTATACTTCGACAATCAAATTCCAGACCCCGTTCTACTCGGGAACCAAACGTCATCAACAATAAGGCTAGAGTAATAATAGTAATAATAAGTAATCTTTCTAAGGAGTCTTTTATAGTTCCGTGAACTTGTAAGTGAAAATCCGTTTGAAAAGACTATGTTCCGGGTATTTAAACGTTTTCCAGTCTAACGTACTAGAACCGGAAGAACGTCTTGCGGAAATAGTCGGAGTTTTCATTGGAGATTTGACAAAAGGTCTAACGACCTCCGATCGGTGTATTATAAACCGAAGGTTCAGGACCTTACTAACGGTAGAAACGTCTCTCGAGGTCGGTCGGCTTAACCTCTGGACCGTGTGAGGAATGTTTCATTCGTTTGGGAAACTCATTCTTCCACCTGTACATCAATTGAGTAAGCCAAATTTTATGTCTCTTCACGAATATAGGGGTTATTGACAAGTTAGGACTCTTTGGTCCCCGGACCATATGAGAATTTCTCTAGTTTTACACATATCTAAGTTGAGTCAAAAAGTCCCATTATTTTCTTTCTAAACACGCGTTATACGTTTAATCCACTGTCGATACGTTTAGTATTCGGTTCAGAAGGAACTTAATCTTTGTTATTTCTTAACCGAGGTGGTCAATGAAGGTTTCTTCTTTCCTCACCTTCACATCGGGAGTAGACTAAGGTGTGTTGATTTTATAGGTCTGAATACCTCCTCTCTTTTCTGAGACTAAGACCCTTTCTACCTCCCGTCCTCCTCTTCCCCCGCGGTCTTCTACTTTAACAACCCCCGGTAGTGACTGAGTCACCTGTACTTAAACTCGTTTGAGGTCCTCTATAAACCGTACGACGTCGGGTTCCCCAACGTTTCTTAAAATCCTTGACTCGTTGTTGATATCTCTCCTCTCCCCCGTCCTTCGTTTAGACTCGTCACGTCGATAAAGTCTGGGATTCTTTGTTTCGCACGTCACTCTTCCTCAACCCTCAAAGATGGGGTATGGGACTGGAACAATAAGAGTCGTACACAACAGTTCTCAATCACCATTGTTGTAAGATTTTTACTGAGATTAGAGTCTCCTAAGACTTGAACTGACCAAGTCTGACCAAAATCCCACAATTCTTTCTAGTAATTGACCCGTAGAGATTGAGTGACTTTCTGTCAGTATAAATATTTTGGATGAAGAAGAAACAAACCTTTCTGTCAAAAGAGGTGGGAACTTCTAAACGAAAGTGTTTATAAAGGACACGGTCCGGGGTCCTGTATCCGTGTAGTCGAGGTTTTCTGAACCTCGAGTATCGTCGGAGGAACATCTCCTCTATTGTTCACCCTCTCCGACTCTTCTCCCCGTCAACACTTCTAGACAGGAGGATAATTATTATCCCTTGTTGTTTAAACTGAGGTATAACCTAGTCAAAGAAATGAAAAAATGAGATTGGAAATATCAGATAACGAAAACGATGTTCAATTAGTGATTTCTTTACAACGGATATTACCGGGTAGTGACCTTTGGGACGGAGGATACAGACTCAATCAATTCGATTTTACGGAAACAAGTCGATTATCCTTTCTGGGACTGGTCCGAGTGAATGTTTGCGGACGTCCTTCCTTCTTTAATTGTATGGAGGAGGTTTAAATAGTGGAAAAAATGAAACGGAGGGATGAAGGGGGTATAGTACAAGATATTTTCTTTGATCATGGCTTTGAGGCCGTTCTATCAAGGAACTCAGTGATCCGGTGGAAGAACCAGAAGACCGAAAGGCTTATTTTAGTGAGTGATAAGGAATGGGGTTGTTGAACAGAGGGAGCCAAATGACCGGACAGTACCCTGTTCGTCATGCTCCAACCTGAGTCATTGTACAACTGATGTTTTGATACAAAGAAGAGATCTTTCTCACTTCGGTGAGTCAGTACAAGTTGAGACGTTGGGGTACCTGACATCGGACAGTCAAAGGAGGCAGGTGCCCTAAAAGCTTCGTTCTTATGACCTCACCCAACGGTAAAGGAAGTGGTCCCCTAGAAGGACTGGGTCCCTACCTTAGACCCAGAGGGTTTGACGCCCGTCTAAGAAGTGGTAGACTCGATGGTCCCTTCGGGGTGTTTAGATACAAAGAAGAGATCTCTAATTACTTTTTGACTTTTTTCTTACTACAACTTCGAGGTAGGACTTCCTCCTCTCATACTAGGTCTTCGTCCTTACATTGGTGCACTGTGGTTTGTTCAATCTCTTATATTTGTCTTATGAACCGGCCCCCGTGACTCTCTTTCCTTTTCAACGTAGACGAATCTCTTTAAAGTACCTTCTCCACAGTAAGTTCTCCCAATGTTAAACAATAACGACAAAAAGTCAGTGATTCAACACAGGTTGAGACGTTGAGGTATGTGACGTCATGCGGTCCGAAGGGACAGGAAGTGATAGAGGGTCTCAAACGAGTTTGAGTACAGGTAATTCAACCACTACGGTAGGTTGGTAGAATAGGAGACAACGGGAGAACAGGTGAAGGGGAATTGGAAAGGGTCGTAGTCCCAGAAGAGGTTACTCAAACAACAAGGGTAGTCCACCGGTTTTATAACCTCGAAGTCGAAGTCGTAGTCAGGAAGGTAACTTGTAAGTCCCAACTAAAGGAAATCCTGACTGACCAAACTAGCGGAACGTCAGGCTTCCTGAGAGTTCCCAGAAGAGGTTGTGGTGTCAAGTTTTCGTAGTTAAGAAGTCAAGAGTCGGAAATACCAGGTTGAGAGAGTAGGTATACACTTATGTCCTTTTCGGTATCGAAACTGATCTGTCTGGAAACAACTGTTTCACTGCAGAGCAGAAAGTTATATGACAGATGTCAATGACCTCCCCTTTTGTACGTCCCTCCTAGTTTTTATCGTGAAACATCTCAATCGGATCTTCCGTTCAAGGTATTGCTCCTGACTTGTGTATGACAAGATCGATTAAGACAACAACAACAACAGCAACAAAAAGTTTACCCGAAGGGACACCGAGTCGACTATTTCTTAGGCGGACGTTACGTCCTCTGGACCCAAACTAGGGAACCAACCCTTCTAAGGGACCTCTTCCCTTTTCGATGTGTGAGGTCATAAGACTGGACCTCTGAAGGTGTCTGAGATATCCGGTACCCCAGTGTTTTTCAGCCTGTACTGACTTACCGAAAGTGAAAAAAAATTTTTTTAAAAACATATATAAAGAATTAATCAACACTCTCTTATATCAGATATACTAAAGTTCTAAGAATCTAAATAAAAATATAGAATCGTAAAAATAACTCCACTTTAACTGTATGTATAATATACAAAGTTGAAGTCCACATGTTGTATTACTAAACTATACATATATACATATATCCCTTTACTAGTGATTTTAATCAGACCAATTGTAGACAGTGGTGTGTGTCAATGTTTTAAAAGAAAAGGAACACTACTATTGAAAATTCTAAATGAGAGAATCACTGAAGGTTTATACGTCATGTTATTAAGACAACCACTACTTCTCAAAATCATGAAATCTTTTTCTTCGTTATCTATTCTTGACAAAATCCTCCTAAGTAGACCTAGACGTACATTCTTACTGGTCCAACGTCCTCTGTTTTCCTACCTTTTGGGTAGTCTTTAGGATCCTTCTCAGACTTACTCCTACTCCCTCCCCTGATCACCCCTACCTCATTACCCCCTGCCCCCGTTACTTCCTTCCTGGACGATCCTGACAGACGGAAGTGGTTAGAAAAGTTGTGTCTCGTGTCACGGACCATGATTTGGCCAAGAGTACACCTCCCTTCCTTCGGTTCCTCCCTTCATCTCTTACTCCCTTCCTTCCTCCCTCCTCCCTACCTCTCGTCCGTTCATAACCTCTGTAACGGGTACTTCTAAACTCCTTGAGTTATAACTCATAAAAGTTAAACGTCTACAGTTAGGGGGGTTTTTCACGTATATTTTGACCAATTTAGGTTTACGTTAGACAACAGATCGAGTGACATAAGACGATTACAGTCAAAAACTACGGTATGGTAGGATTTCTACGATTGTAACCTCTTTGAACCTATTTCCTTTGTACCCTGCAGAGACATGTAAAAAACTGTAGAGGGATATTCAGATATAATCAAGTTTAATTTTTCGAAAGATTTTTTAACTATCTTCAATATTTTGTGTGGGTAGGGGAGTGGATTGTCTGTCGACAGGAACGTACATCATAGAAACCGTCGAGTGGTCCGACTTAATCTTGTCGCACTGGACGACCCACTGTGTCGGAGTCAATCCCTAGGGTCAGAGTCCCTGTATGGGGACTTAGATACCGTAAGGAGTTTTTCGAAAATAAAGGGATTAGAGGATTTTCTCGACAATAAAAAAGACTAACATAGTTCCAAGTGTTGAAAAGGTAAAGTATTGGAAGGGATAAGACTCTGGGTCACGTAGTTTTCTCGATTTTTACAATAGAAATACAAGTGTAAAAGATAATTTAAAGGACGTAGACTCCCAACAAGTTTACTTAAATGTAATAGGAGATTTACAAGATATTCAGAAATAAGAAGGGGTTAAAATATGGATACACTATGAGAGTCGGTGGATGAAACGTGTGTTTTGGGTGAAAAGACATTTTGAGAATTTTACAATATTTAAAAAAGTATAATGGAGGATAAAAATTCTAAAGGACTAATATACTACTTTGTTCGTATAGACGTGTTTTACGAATCTTGTCACAACACAGTTTTACTCTACAATCATTTAATATCTATTATACTAGTCATTCAAAATAAACGGTAGGGGAAGAAGGTGAATTACGGAAAATCTTCACACTAAATTTTTTCTTTTGAGAAATCGAATCTAAAGATCAAAAATAAAAACCATAATAAATTATAAAACGAAATAAAATTTAGATCGTTTTCCCTTTGTACGTTTCAATCTTTTGTGGCCCTTTGTCTTTTATGTTTTCGTTAGAGAGTATAAGTTTTGACCAAAATTTTTTTAATAAAATTTTCAAGAGGTTAGAAGTAACTGATAACGGAGATCTATTACAGGGTTTACTACACCGTAGAGAATATTTAGATACTAGATAACCAGATATCAGGTCGTTAGTAAGATTGGATTTTGTTTCATCGAATTTATTTCTTTGTCTTTCAACCCAGTAGGATAAACTTTTGGTCCGGAGGGTAAAAATAAAATTCGTAAGTTCGAAAAGACCCATCCGAATGTAAATGACATCTCCATATCCATCGAGTCGACCATTTCGTAGGCGGACCTTACGTCCTCTGGGACCAAGTTAAGGACCCAGTCCTTCTTGGGGACCTCCTCCCTATCCGATGAGTGAGGTCATAAGAACCCGAAGGGACCACCGAGTCTACCATTTCTCAGACGGGCGTTACGACCTCTGGACTCAAACTAGGGACCCAACCCTTCTAGGGGACCTCCTCCCGTACCGTTGGGTGAGGTCACAAGAACGGACCCTTTAGGGTGTCTGTTCTCCTCGGACCTCCCGATGTCAGGTACTCCAGTGTTTCTCAGCCTGTGTTGACTAGTTGATTCGTATTTCTTGAGAGTAAAAGAACCTGGAGAAGATCCCTCCCTGGTAAGTAACCTTCCCACTCCAGTCAGAGTTATAATTAACCTTTCTCCACATAGAGAGGATTGTCTTTATTCTTGAATCTATCTTAGCTTCACTCGACATCCCTCCCCTAGAAAGGACCTAAAGAGGTACGTCCATAGTTGTATACCCACCCTCAAGGGTCCATTTCCGACACTCCTACCGTGGAGATCTATCTCTCTCCGGTCCTCTACTCGTGGTCTATTTGACACGGTTAGGACGGTACCCATGTCCTCCGACCACCTGATATGTCAGGTACCCAGTGTTTCTTAGTCTGTACTGATTTAATACAACCCGTGTGGAATAAATTGGAATTAATAACGGAAACTCTGGACCAGAGGTTTATGTGTCCGAAGGGTCCACCTAGATCACCATTTCTTGGACAGACGACTACGTCCTCTGTATTCTCTACGTCCAAGTTATGGTCTCAACTCTTCTAGGGGACCTCCTCTCGTACCGTTAGTGAGACCATAAGAACGGACCTCCTAAGGTACCTCGGACCGTCCGACGTCAGGTGACTCAGAGTCTCTCAGCCTGTGTTGACTTCACTGAATCGTGAATCGTGAGGTTTATGTCGGTTTGACCCTCAATCTCGAAGTTGTATACTTAAAACCCTTCCTCGTCGTGTTTGTAAGTCAAATATTTTTATAGAATTCTGTCTCACGTTTTGTCCAGTAGACCTTCGGTAGTGAATCTGTAGTACTGTGGTAGTACCAGTGCATGTTCATTCTTTCTAGTGGAGAGACGTCAGGAGAATCGTATGAACAAAGATAACGTTCTCTATGTCGCCGTATCCTAGACTTTGAATAAGAAAATTTTTGTACGTCGTAAATTGGAAGTAGACATTTGAAGAGACCATCGAGTCGACCATTTCTTAGACGGACGTTACGGTCTCTGGGACGAAACTAAGGACCCAACCCTTCTAGGGGACCTCTTCCCTTACCGATGGGTAGTGTGGTCATACCGGACCTCTTAAGGTACCTGATAGGTACCCTAGTGTTTCTCAGTCTGTGTTGATTCGTTGAAAGTGAAAGAAAACATTTGAAGACCTAAAGAACGAAAGGAAAAGGGGAACCATATATATTTCCGACGAGACTCACAACAAATTGACGTAAGTCTAAACCCTGTCTCTAGACTGGTTATCTCGTGACCAAAGGACCTCACTAGTACATCTCAGTCATGATCCACCTTCCACTGTCAGTTTCCAGGTCTAGTTCCGACGGTACAGACGGGAAACCTCGTAGAGAAAAGTCCAGTGAAGGACTTCTAAGTCTTAAATAATTAAATTATTTAGTCCTTCGTAAGAGAAGGTGTCAGGGGGTGAAAAGATGATAGTACAGATTAAATAAAAGGAACATGAGACAAACGGTTTTATAGGACCAGTACTAAGAACTTACAAATAACAATACCTAGCCTTTTTTTTTTCAGGGTGTTTTTTTCAGAATTGGAAGTTATAGAGTCTTAAGTTGGAATGAACCTCCATTTTAAAAATGTCTCCATTAGTTCAATTTTACTACAGTTCAATTTTGATCGACACCAATACTTTTATAGGTGTAAATGCTCTAATCAAATTGTCTACTCATATGACCCCGGTAAATCTATTTTTTAACTCTGGAACACTCATCTTTAATTTATTAACTTTAGAGATAGAGGAAAGAGGGTCAGTTCGAGAGAAAATCCAATTTGTACATAATAAAAATTTATTAATATTTAAGTGTTTGTATAACGTCTCTCTCGAATACACTGGTAGTCGATCGAAGGAGGTGACCACCTTTGACCTAATCTCTCCTGGGATTAGGTTTTACTATCCACAGGAATATTTTTCCCCTTAAAATCTGTGTCTCTTTATGTATGTATGTTTTTTTTTTTTTCTGTACTTTTGTGGGTATCCCTCTTGTAGTCCACTTCTAGTCTTAATACTACGTAAGTCAAGTCAAGTCAACGAGTCAGCACAGGCTGAGAAACACTGGGGTACTTAGAGTCGTCCGGTCCGGAGGAACAGGTAGTGGTAGAGGGACTCAAGTGAGTCTGAGTGCAGGTAGCTGAGGCACTACGGTAGGTCGGTAGAGTAAGAGCCAGCAGGGGAAGAGGAGGACGGGGGTTAGGGAGGGTCGTAGTCTCAGAAAAGGTTACTCAGTTGAGAAGCGTACTCCACTGGTTTCATGACCTCGAAGTCGAAATCGTAGTAAGGAAGGTTTCTTTAGGGTCCCGACTAGAGGAAGTCTTACCTGACCAACCTAGAGGAATCTCAGGTTCTCTGAGAGTTCTCAGAAGAGGTTGTGGTGTCAAGTTTGCGTAGTTAAGAAGTCACGAGGTTGTCATGTTGAGAGTGTAGGTGAGTACTGGTGTCCTTTTTGGTATCGGAACTGATCTGCCTGGAATCAGCCGTTTCATTACAGAGACGAAAACTTATATGATAGATCTAACCAGTATTGAAAAGAAGGTTCCTCGTTCACAGAAAATTAAAGTACTGACGTCAGTGGTAGACATCACTAAAACCTAGGGTTTTTTTATTTCAGACTGTGACAAAGGTGACAAAGGGGTAGATAAAAGGTACTTCACTACCCTGGCCTACGGTACTAGAAGCAAAAGACTTACAACTCGAAATTCGGTTGAAAAAGCGAGAGAAGAAAGTGAAAGTAGTTCTCCGAAAAATCGAGGAGAAGTGAAAGACGGTATTCCGACCACAGTAGACGTATAGACTCCAATAACTATAAACAGGGTCGTTAGAACTAAGGTCGAACACGAAGAAGGTCAGGTCGCAAAGAGTACTACATGAGACGTATCTTCAATTTATTCGTCCCACTGTTACATGTCGGAATTACATGAGGAAAAGGATAAACTTTAGTCAGACAAAAAGGTACAGGTCAAGATTGACGACGAAAGACTGGACGTATGTCTAAAGAGTTCTCCGTCCAGTTCACCAGACCATAAGTGTAGAGAGAGTCTTAAAAGGTGTCAAATAACACTAGGTGTGTCAGTTACCGAAACCGTATCAGTTATTTCGTCTTTATTTACGAAAAGACCTTGAGAGAACGAAAAAGGTACTAGGTCACCTACATTCGTTAAATTAGAGACCAATGAGACGGAAAAGATTTTGGTCGAACTTGTAAACCTTCAAGTGTCAAGTACATAACGACTTCGGACCGAACCTCTTAAAACTCGTAATGAAATCACCGTTAATTAACGTCATAGGAGTCTCTATTTACCCACTTTACTCAATTCAACCTAAGAGTAGCTGTAATCTAATTTGTGTCGAATGAAATGAGGAACGTCATAGTCAGTGACTATTGGTCCCTAGAAATACAACTAACCTAGTTTCTTGATATACGGAGTTTCCCCCTTCTGACTTTTCCTGGTCTACCCGTAAAGTCTCTTTTAGACGGGGGTTTCTATAACTGACGTTCCATCATTCCCTACCACCTTTCCCTTATAATATCTTTACCTCTTAGCTAGTCCCAACGGTCGTAAAGATCTTCCTTCCTTTCTATACTGATCTGTCTCCATTGTGGTCCTCAAGGGATCGTTAGGACATGGAACTAACGCCACCACCAATATGTTTAGACATATACCTTATTTTACAGTATATGTATGTGAAGGGGGTTCTTTTATTACTAATGTAAGTTTTCAACCACTTCATACTCATTGTAGATATCAGATCAATCAACATAACAAGATTACAGTCAAAGGACCAAAACGATTGCATAACACACAAAAGTAAAAAAGTAATTTCAAAAAATACACCTAGCAAAAAATTTCAGAAATGACTTAAACAATGTTATGACAAAAATAAAATACAAAACCAAAAACTGGTACTCGGTACACACTAGAATTGAGGTATTCACTTCAACGAGTCAGCACAGACTGACAAACGTTGGGGTACCTGACATCGGATGGTCCGAGGAGTCAGGTATCCTAAAAGGTCCGTTCTCAGGACCTCCCCCAACGGTAAAAGAAGAGGTGCCCTAGAAGGTTTGGGTCCCTAGCTTGGGCCCAGAGGACGTAACACCCGTCTGCGAAATGGTAGACTCGATGGTCACTAGTTTGGACGTGGAGGACGTGACCTTCCGTTTTAGAATCGCTGACCAGGTGGTCCCTTTAGGGAACTATTATATACCAACAATACATTCTACGATCAATGGTAGTCTCTTCCGACCAATTACCCATGTGTCCGTGACATGATAAGGACGTTGAAAACTCCCCATTTAAACATTAATAAAGTTTGTTATTTACAAATTGGTTTTTCTCGTGGACCGACCGTCTTTCCTTTGTCTCTAAAGTTGAGAAATTAAAAATGGGTGTACCAGAGTTGGAGCTACCGGGGTCATATTAGACAATTTGATTAGAGTATTTTACACTTATAAAAGTATTAGTGTTGATCAAAATTTCCAATCTAAAGTTCCCGTTGCTATCGTTTTAAAATTCGCACATGTCAACTTGAATCGTCTTAAAGTCGGAAATCAGATTACAAATAAGGTGGGAGAGAGTATGAAAGACGAGATTAACTTGAGACAAGAGGTTTTATGAATTTTTATTGTATGTTTACCTTGGGGAACCCTGACACTGTGTTCACCCGAAGTCTCGTTGTAGCACTGAGCAGTCGACAGTCGACCGACAGGGACGTCAATAGTTCGCGTCTACTAGAGATTAGCACACGGTCGTAATCAAAATGAAAAACTTTTTACTTTATTGACTAGGATCATTCACCAGAGTCTGAATAGTAATCACAGAAAAATTAAAGAGGGACCACAAAGAAAACTCGAGATTAGTCTAGGTCAAGAGAAGTCATGTCAAAAGTCCGTTATAAGTATATAAGATAAAAGTTCTAAATAAAAATTTTACTACTATGAATTCTACGAACCATTGACTTATTTGTTCGATGTCTTGTCCTAATACCTATCAGAGTAAAGACATACTTTACGTACACGCACCCATGTCCGTGTAATGTAAATAAAATAGTATACGTGTCTTTCTTAGACCTGTTTATCTAAGGTTAGACAATTGTCACCAATAGAGACTTCCTGACTCCAATGTTCTTTTTCGTATAAAAATTCCTTACACAAAGGTATTATAAATTAGTCATTTCTAGTCAAATACAAACCAAACAACCGGGTCGCTATAACCGATTGTTATACGTATATAATTAGAGTAAGGACCGATGTGGTGATGTGTACCCGTGTACGTGCGTGTGTCTCATATATAATCGTTTAGTGAGTGGGAGTCATTGCTACGTCTCCTTTCAAATCTAATATACCTTCTTAGTGTCCCGAAAAGTAAGAACGGAGAATGAAAAATTAGGTCGGATAAGATCGGTATGTAGAGTTATGAAGACCAGGTAATATGGGTCAAGGATTGGGAAACTAAGGAAGAAACAGACGGAGACTTGTGAATCCCAACATTATGACTGGAGGTAGAGTGGAGACTAGGATTTTGAACCACAAATACTCATCAGACAACACAAACTTTGAATCGCACCAAATGAGGAGGTACCTTTCCAACACCGTTACGAGGGATGGACCTAGGTCGGAACCTTTTCGAACGTACGGAGTCGGGTGTAGAGTCGGGTAGACAAGACGGTCGCTACCGGTCCCATTTTCTACGGATCATCCCACCCATTTATCACTCCCTCCTTCTCCCCCGGAGTCACGACCGTCGGACTGTGTGTGTCCTCCCTGACTTTTACGAACGAAAACGCATCTCGTAGTGGGTTTGTATTACTGTAGTAATCACAATTTTTTTATAATACTTGTATTTCTTCTTTTTTGTTCTCCAGTGACGACTACACCGAAAACATGTAGATTCAAGTTATGTTTACATGGATAAATTCATATTCTTAATTGTCTCTCGATCACAAGACGTACTCGTTTCCTGTCCCCTTCTGTTGTATGTATTACACAGTGACTGTAGGGTTTCCCCTCTCCCCCTTCATGCCTTTGTCTCACCCACAATGAAGAGTCTAATTTCGTACCACCTTCTCTCCCTAACGTAGGACTGCCCCCGAACGTTCATAGTCGACGACGACGACGACGATTCAGCGAAGTCATCACAGGCTGAAACACGCTGGGGCGTCTGCCGTCGAGTAGTCCGAGGGGACAGGGACCCTAAGAGGTCCGTTCTTCTCCTCAGAAGTTTCTGACAAAGGACGACTCTTCAACCAAGAAACCCCCGGTAACTGAGTTCTGTCAGACTCCAGGGAAGATGACTAGTGGAAGGGTCGGATGTTTGTCTTAACTCGGTTTTCAGTTCTGTGTTAGTACTTCTTTTCGGTATCGGGAATGGAAAACCCCCTCTTCCTTCCTAGTCAAGTTTAATAGTCGTCATAACACCACTCCGGTGGTGTCAAGACTTTTGAAATACCCACTATTGAAATTTGAGACTACTCGTGATCTGGAAAAGTGGACTTCTTACACAGATTCAAGTGAATGTGTCTTCAAACGTGTCAGAGTCCCTCAAGTGTTGGGGTCGAATTCTTGAAAAATTTTCGATCTAAAGGAACGTTTTCAAATTTTGAGTTACCTTTTTGTCCTTCAAGAATCACACCTTAAATCTTATGAATTCGTTTTATACCTCCTTTACTTTTATCCTTTTGATTATTGTTTTACTTTCGGTTCTACTTATCCGAAACATTTTCTCGTTTTAGAGAAACCTGGTCTGAAATTTGTCTTTTCAGTAGATCATTTCGACTTACAAAGGAGTTTCCTTGTTATCTTTTTGGTGTTCCCAACTTTATTTATCTCTTCCTCGTTCTTCTTCGGCTCAACTGATACGTTTGTGAGTTTAATGTTTAATTTTAGTGTTTTTCTTTGAACCGGTCGAATGGGTTCTCTCGTGTTTCTCTATCGTCCATTAACCCAATTTTAGTCTTTTATTTTCTGTCTTTACTCTACGTTTAACGTTCTACGTTTGTTTCTGTGCATGTTTCAAAAAATTTGTATTTCGCGTTCTCTGTTAATGATCCTACAACCAGAAGTTTACTGAAAAATTATTTTCTAAAAATTAGAGAATTGTTGAATGTTGACATGTCCTTAAATCAAACGGTTCAAAAATCTTCAGTTATCATTGTCATTACCATTACAATTTTTATCATTATTAGTATTTTAGTGGTCATGCAGTATCCATACTTTGTATTCAAGGTCTGTAATTTAGAACAAAGGTAAGTAAATGAGGGAGTTGTTGTTAAAAGTCTAGTATAATCACCTCTAGAATTTAATCATTTAGGTGTATTTCGTGAAGTATTTTTTATTGATAATCATGGTCATAATGATAACCGAAGGGTCCACCACGATCACCATTTCTTGATCGGACCGACCCAGCCCTTCAAGGGGACCTCCTCCCGTACCGTTGGGTGAGATCGTAAGAACGGACCTTTTAGGGTGCCTGTCTCCTCGGACCACCCGATGACAAGTATACCAAAGTTTCTCAGTCTGTAATTTTTTTTTTTCTCAGTCTGTACTGACTTCGCTGATTTGTGTGTCGTGTAACAATAACAATAGTCGCAAAGACGAACGAATCGTTGGTAAGTGGGAAAGCACTAAGTTCTTAGAGAAAAGAGAGAAACACTTGGTAGGAGTGAGATGAGACTTAGGAATACTCAACTTACCTCAACTGGAGACGAGGATCCAAGACCTTCCAGAGGACTGAGGTTCATTCCGTCTGACGGCGTTAGGAGTCAATACTAACACTTGGGTACTTACCGTGAACTGGGTTCGTCTGGGTACTTTTGGGATCGACACTATAAACGACTTTACTAGAGAAAGATTCTGTACCTCATGACTCCTAGTCTACTCGGACTTTGTTGGTCTCAGTAGACCCGGGGATGTTTCCGTCTTGTACTGATTCTCGTTTTAGTTGGTTTCTCTTCGGTTTCCTGTTTCAAACTCAGGTCTCTGTACCGATCCTACTTTGGTGGGTAAAGATCAAGATCTAAGTGGTCAATGTACTAGGTAATTACGGAAAAGAACTTATCCAACCACACTTAACGTAAAGATATCGAACATTGGGTCTCATGACCGGTCTTATTCACGAATGGCACACATGGTATACACGACCTCTTTACAGTCTCAGATTCGATCTTCTCCCGAGGTAGAAGTACCTCGGACCTCAGATGACTCCTTCAGACCATACTTATTAAGTAAGACGACGTGACTCTCAATATTTCTTCCTCACGTCCACAGATTATTGTCTCAAATTATTATCCACGTGGAGTGGACCGAACTCTCTAACCTCTTAAGGGGTCACTACTCTGTGAATAAGACTCCGTACTTCCTACTTTTTCTCAAGTAGACTAAATTTGTCTACCGTAACTTCCCTGTTTTAAGAATATATATACGTTTTAGGAACTTGTTTTAAAAATGAGGTATATACTATATCTTCCTTTGAAACTGATTATTCCGTCTATTATAGTCTTTCCTTTTCTGTTTTCATATGTGATGATACATATTTTATGTATTGATCACTTTTGAATGACATATCGTGTCCCTTGAGATGAGTTACGACACGTCACTGGATTTACCCTTCCTTTAAGTTCCTCCTCCCTATATGTATATGTACATTGATTATGTAAAACGTCATGTCGTCTTTCCTTGTGTCGTAACATATTATTTCACTGATATGAGGTTATTTTAAAAAAAGTTTCTTCACGTTTCAGTTTCTATGTGTAATACATCTTTAGTTCGATAAATATCTAATTTTATACCCTCTATATAAATAAATATATAAATATATATATTTGTTACTATTTAATATGTCTTCCTCTGACGATTCCTTTACATGTTCTTTAGTGCTTGTGTACCACAACTTCTAGTAAGTGAGACTCTTTTGTTTCACAACGCCGTCAAATCTATCTCGTTGACATAATACGACTTCAGACCTTTTAAGGTACCTGTCTCCTCGAACCGTCCGACGTCAGGTACCCCAACGTTTCTCAGTCTGTACTGACTCGCTGATTGTGGTAGTCCAACTTCCCAACTCCGCAATTCTCAAGACTCCTGACTTTTAATGAAGACACTAGAATCTTTTCAGTCCATTTGAATTCTGTAGTAAAAAAAAAATAGATTTTCTTATGTCTCTCGATTGATGTACTAGAGATTCTTTAAAACGTGATTAGTTTAAGATACTAGCCAGAGGGTAGGTCACGAAGTTTCCAATGAAGACTGTACAATTTCGTACTAAGTCTGTAGATGGTTACCAGTGTAAGGACTCAAGTACAAAGTCGTCCCGGAAACATAATTACTAAGAAACGGACATCCCAACGTTGGATGGAGTTCTTGAACTGAAAGTTTCTTTCTATCTTCGATATTGGGTACAAAGTGTAGTAAGACCAACAAGTCAGTGATTCAGCACAGACTGAGAACCACTGGAGTACCTGACCTCGTGTGGTCCGAAGGGATAGAAAGTGTTAGCGGTCCTCAAACAAGTTTGAGTACAGGTAACTCAACCACTACGATAGGTTGGTGGAGTAGGAGACAGTAAGGGGAAGAAAGTGTAACATCTCGTATCCTATATCCGTGTCACACTACGAGAATTTTTAGTTTGTCTCGAGAGCTTTGATAAGAGTCTTTACATAGACCTAACTCTTTACTATCGTTTTCATTTGATGTACGTACTGTTACTCATATTTTATGACACAGACCGAAGTTTTCTTTTTTTTTATGGTTCACCTGTACGTCAGAAAGTTTCTTAAGAAAACCCTCTACTTAAGGACTAGGATCCGAACACGAATCGGTGTGTGGTCCATTTGAAACTCTTTGATGAAGAAACTTAACAGATACCTGTGAAACGAACGAGAAACATGATGGGAATTCTCACTATGTCAGAAAGGAAACCTACTAAAAACTTTTGTTACTTTTCCATGAATCGAGGTTCGGTCTTCTTATTTCACCTATTAGTTCCACATCTCAAGGTAAAACTAGACTCTGTACTTCGTCTCTCAAAATAAGGAGACTCGAGTTTGACTGTCATCCAGTTAAAGTTTATTCTAGAATTTTTAAAAAAAATCGTTCCTGTTATAGAACTCTTTTTGTCACAGAGGACGATCCCACTGATGAGTTCATGTATGAGACCCAACTGTCTATATCCATTAAAAAATTCAGTGAATATGGTTTGACTTATATGTATTTTAATTTTACCCGTGGGGAGATTATTAAGAGACTCAAGTAACGAGGTTTTATAAAACCTCAGAAATTGTGTTTGGTACGGGGCATGTATTATCCGTGAGTCTCTTATTCACGTCAGATCTTAGAATTTCGACCCGTCTTCGTTTATTCATGACCTCGGTTAGGAACTCAAATTTAAGGATGTCATCCTGGGATCTCTCGTAGACCGTTAACTGTCGTTATTGTCATACTTTTAAGTTCTGATATTACTACCCCGAAACCCCTTTAATTTACGTTAAAGATTGGCTGTAAAACTTTTTAACTACCCTAGATTGATTTATATACATAAAGTACGAGATCTCTGTTCTGTTCGAAGGATTTAATATAAACCTCATTGAGGAAACTTGTCTAGAAGGTGAAGTATCCTCGTGATTGAAAGGTTTGGTTTCAAGACATTCTTGAATTCTTTACACCTAATAACAGAAAAGATGTACAAATGACGGTTCTCAACGTTGACAACTGTTACTTTAATTATTATAAGTTTAGGGTGTATTAAGTGTTAGATAAAAATGGGAACTCTTTTTTCTGTGAAAAAGTTAAATTCAGTGACATCTCTAAGTTTCTTTAAGTGGTCAGTAATTAAAAATTTAGGTATTATTAGTAGTAGATAAAATCGTAGGATCGAAAGGGGTTGAATGAATCCGTTATGAGTTTCCTGACACACTTGGTTCTCAAAGGACCCACCGAAATTTAAGAGTTTTATAAACCAACCTTTTTAACCATTGTATGTAAGTTGAAAAAAATCTTTAGAGTATCACATACGACGCTTTTTAATATTCTATATCATTCTTTTCTTGTCTGTTCTCTGAGTGTGAAGTGGTAGTCGTCTTCAGAGGATTATTACGTCACATGTGTAAATGAGACCGTTTATAGAAATCAAAAGTGAATTCTCTTAAATTTACGGGAGTTTATCGTAAGGGAAATCCAGTTTTCAGTAAAATTTTACAAAGAGATTTAAATAGAAATCGATGATTACAACTTCGGTTATACAATTCATGGTTTTCACCCCTTTTTACAAAAACAAGGAATCTGTCTCCTTTTGTGTAAGATGAAGTAGGTAATATATTTTACTGGATTAAGTTTCAGGACTGACGTAGTACAGTGGGCTAAATAAGTGGGGTTTAGAGACGATCTTCTAATCCTCAGACTGTAGACTCCCATATTAAAGATATTTTCTTCAGTATTACGAGACAAGTTTATCTTAACTAAACTTGGTTTTATCTAAAATGTTCTGGTTTGACAAACATAAAAGACCCAGTCGTGCTAGGGTATCTCTCTCATATCACCAGGGTCCCCGTACCCGGTTCAAGAGATTCTTGGATTTACACCAAAAACCTTTACCAAGAGAAAGCCACCTCTCAAGGTGGTAAGGTTGACAAGGGATGGATAAGAAGCATGAGTATATCCTTTAAGATCTTGTTTCCAATTTCGACTTACACTATAAAGGAAAACAACGAACTATAATAAAATATCAATTTGGAATTTTGGTAGAACGTCTTAAAAGTACAAAAGAAGTGTAGATTAGCTAACTGTTTATGATCGACTCAGAGGGTACACCTAAATATCTTTTCCTGGGGACAAAAACGACCTAAACTTCAGATCAACCCATCTATCCTCTGGAGACCCTTTCTTGCGTACATATACACGACAACATAGGCTCAGAAAGCGCTGGGGTACCTGACAGTGGGAGACTCGAGGAGACAGGGTTCCTAAAAGGTCCGTTCTTACGACCTCTCCCAACGGTATGGAAGGAGTTCACCTAGAAGGACTGGGTCCCTAGCTTGTACGTAGAGGACGGAACGTCCGTTTAAGAAATACGTGACTTGGTGGGCCCTTCGGGGACTCTCTCTTATCATTTTGGATATTTATTCACGAGTAAACACCCCAAGTCTGACGTGTAAAGTCCCCTTAATTCTACGAACCCTCGACACAACAAGTGACTCGTTCCTCTCACCAGATACCTCACCCACTGTCTATTTACACTGTTGTACAAGTCTGGGTACAGACGGTGAATGAACGTCTAACTACCAATCCGACAGAGTGAAAAGATTCGAAGGTCCAAGAGTCAACATGTTTCCCCCATTCTAATCATCGAAGAAATACTCAATAGTACTGTTAACGGTCTTCACTATGAATCGTGTCACGGACCGGGTTTATGAACGTGTCTCGATAATGAATGAGTTCGCCATTCTGAGACAGTTCTAAAACTGACCACCTAATCTAGGATACTTCTTCCTTTTCTTCAAAGTCTTGTTCCTCCTGTACTCTTGTTTGGGTCTTCGTCTTTACTACTACGTCAAATCTCTATTTGCAATAACTTTAATAGTTCGAAATATAGTTGAACGTGATTCTTTCATATCGGAATATTTTACTTATAAAATACATAAATTAGTGTCCTTGTTGTACCTAAGGATAAAGACAAAGGGATCTCTAAGACTAAGTCATCTAGATACCTCTCTAGTCCTTAGAGAGAGGCACACTTTTGTATAATGTAGACTCATAAAACTAGTTAGACCCCCATGTGATACGGTTATTTGACTACATTATGGATCATAAGTCTTATGAGACTGATAAGACAGTAAGGTACTTTCATGTAAAATTGTATCTATCTACTATTGATTTTAAAAAAAAGTTATTGAGATCCAACGTATAAGATCTGTGTCTCAAACCTTTCGTGTCTATCTTAGGGTCTTAACAACCGTCACTGTAATCCATTTGTGGGGAAGTAAAATGTCTACTCTTTTGTCTCTGGGTTTCCTTAATCACCGGACAATCGTATCAGTGTTATATCATCGATATCATAGTTTCTTGAACCACTCCTTTTCGGATCAGAAAGTGAAACGTATTCGTCAAATTCCTGATATAATAACAAGTCAGACCCTTCCTTCATCCGATTTGTTATCATTCTTTCTGGTACTCGGACGTCTAAACGATTTTTTCACCGAGCAGACGTCCACGTCTTCGTTCCAGAACTTTAGATAATTTCGTTTGTCTTTAACTAAAGAGAACCTGAGTTAGTTTCCACATATTTTTGTAGACCCAGAGCCATCTGTTTTTACACCGGAACGGAACGTGGAACTCTACGTGGTTTTAGACGTTGGTGTCGAGTGACACTCTTTCATACACTGAAGTGGTTGGAGAGGGGTCTAATTCAACTTTAACCTGTCTAGAATAAATGGTCTGTATTGATTTGGATTTAAATACGTTTTATTTATGGTCACCCTTAAATGAGATACTGAGTCCCTTGAGTTTGACCCCAAGACACTGTTGGATCTCCCCACCCTACCCCACCCTCCATCCTCCCTCCGAGTGCTCTCTCTCTTATATACACATAGATACCGACTAGGTACTACTACATACCGACTTTGGTCGTGTTATAACATTAATAGGAAGTTAATTTTTATTTATTTAAATCTTTTTTGGGATTTAAATCGAAAGGGTTGTCGTGTTCTTCTCTGAAGTTAAGGTATATGGATTCGTTTTTGTTTGAGAGTATTATGGTTTGTCAGGTCGGGTATTCAGTCCAAACGAAACCCGTAAACATAAGCCAGACACTAAAGTGAACCTTGTAAATAAGAAGGTTCCAGTCTTAAACTAATGTTTACGGTCCCAGAATGTGTCCAGGATTTCGAATCGGGACAGAGATGAGAACAAACAAAATATCGATGAATTTTAATCTTACAGAATAATTGACGAATTAAAACTTTTATACGTGAAGGGTCCCCTTATGAACGATCTCATAGGGTTTACGACAGAAAAAAATCGTATACCACTGGAATGATCTAACCGTAGTATCAGACATCTAGAAACATTAGAACTACCACGAAAGTTCATCGTTTCCAACTAAATTCAAAGAAATTCAACGTGAGAAGAGATTTTAACCTGTTTAAGTAAGGTCTATATATTCGGTCTTTGGGTCCTCAATAAGTACTGTATATTATTAAAGAGTACACAATCTTAGTTACATAGTGATCACACAACACAACCATCAGTGAGTCAACACAGGTTGAGAACAACACTGGGGAACCTGACGTATCGGGTGATCCGAGGAGACAAGTACCCTAAGAGGTCCGTTCTTATGACCTCACCCATCAAGGGAAGAGGTCTCCTAGATTGGTTGGGTCCTTAGCTTGGGTTAAGAGGACGCAACGTCCGTCTCAGAAATGACAGACTCGGTGCTCCCAGTCCTTCGTATAAATGGGGATTTAGAAAGATTTTAGATAAAAGTAGAGTACTAGAGATCTCGTCTGATCAGGTTCGATGGTAACGAGACGGAGGAGGTAAGGTTTAAGAGAGGTTAGACAGAGACGAAACGTCAGTTAAAAGAAGAGTCTCACTTTCATAATTAATACTGTGGAGTTGGAGGAACGAATTTTGGTCGGTCACAGAAGGACAGGACATAAGTCGGGTCCGGTTGGAAGGCCGGAGTAGCGTACATAAGGACGGGGAACGAGAGACGAGAGGTGGAGGTGGTCAAAGAAAGTAGGTAAAGGAGAGTAATTTCCCAAAAACAAGAACGACGAAAGAGACCTTACAAATGACGGACGGACAAGAATAGAAATATATCTCGGGTAAAAGGTCTCCCGTAAAGTCTGTAGTACAGAATTCCTTCAAATTGAGGGGACGGAAGTTCCTTCGAGTGATTGAAATTATTATTTGTATACACATACATATACGTAGATAAACAATAGTGTAATCGGATACTATTTGTATATTAGTTCCAAAATTTTATCAAATTAAATAGATTTAGATAATTCTACGATCCCGAAGGGACCACCGGGTCTGTCATTTCTTAGGCGGACGTTGTGTCCTCTAGACCCAAGCTAGATACCCAACCCTTCTAGGGGACCTCTTCCCTTACCGTTGGTTGAGGTCATAAGAAGGGACCTCTTAAGGTACCTGTCTCCTCGGACTTTCTAGATACCCCTACGTTTCTCAACCTGTGTTGACTGTGTGTGTCATTCTACGATTTCAAACCTCCTCAAATATATATGGTTGTGGGTACCGTGGAGGAACTACCGTTTCTTTTGATTAGTGGTTGACAGTTTAGTTCTAAGTATGTAGTACCGTCATTAACCCAGAGTACTTGTTTAAAAAGAAACCACCATCTTCTTCCTTCCCTAGTAAAACCTTCTTCCCCTGAAATCCCTTCCCGTCCTAAGTTTCCCTTTCTCAAAACGTTATGGTCTTCCTCACTCTCAAAGACTCTTCTTGAAGACACCGAACCACTATGAAGGGTCCCAGACTTTGTCTACGACCCGAGGGTTTTTAGAGGGGACACAACGGTCGAACCAACGGTCCCTGGTTCGACTCTACAGTCCTGAACCCAAATACAACCACTAGGAGTCTAAGGGTAGAGTCGACTCAGAGGGAACGGGAGGGTCGAGCGGAAGAAGTCGGACTACAAATAAGACGGGGCGGAGAGAAGGATCCTCTTCCCTTCTATTTTGTAGTTTCTTTCTTGATGTAGTTTCTTTTTCTATATAGAGACGGTCAAAAATAGTCACACCTCTTCTTCAAATTAAGAGGAACAATGGTCGAAAGGGAAGGAACCCCCTCATTGGAATGGGAATAATACAAGTGAATTATAACTTCGGAGAGAAAAGGTTCCTGGTGTAAGGAGATTTTCAGATGAAGAAGGGAAACCACCAAGAGTTGAGGTCGGCTCGTGGTTCTTTTACCGGACTACTCGAAAGATCTTTATGACTACAGATTAGGTCGTCTAGACACGACCCTCTCGTCCCACCTCGAGACACAGAAAATTTCATAGGATCTCAAATTGAAGTGAATCCTGACCCTTACTTGACAATACAATTTGGTTCTCAGAGAACTTATACATCATCGGTTTTACCTCTTTTCCGACCGTCCTATCTTTCGTCATCTTCCTCTCTCGTCTTACGGTGACCTCCCTCTATTGTGTGTCCCTCTTCTTCTCGAAAGTAAATTTGCCTCTCTAAGTCTATGTATTCCCCGAATCCGTACTCACTTTGGTCCCGACGACGACGACGATTCAGTGAAGGCAGCACAGGCTGAGACACGCTGGGGTATCTGTCGTCGGGTGGTCCGAGGAGACAGGGACCCTAAGAGGTCCGTTCTTATGACCTCGCCCAACGGTAAAGGAAGAGGTTACGTACGCACGTGCGATTCAGCAGAGTCAGCACAGGCTGAGACACACTGGGATACCTGTCGTCGGGTGGTCCAAGGAGACAGGTGCCCTAAGAGATCCGTTATTATGACCTCACCCAACGGTACAGGAAGAGGACTTTGATCCCGTCCACGGAACAAATTCGACGTGTTCGTAACGGTCCAGGTCTTGGGTTGAGACGACTTGGGATTAGGTGACACAGAAATGGAGCTCCCGAAACTTCCTATTTCGTTCAAACTTAGTCTAAGGTCATGAATACGCCCAGTCCTCTCCCTCCCTAACTCTCCGTCAACCAGGATTGAACCCTCGAACCCGAGACCTTCGGGTCTGTCAAGAACAGGTAGGACAACGGGACGGGAGACTCGGTTTCAGTGTCGACCTGGTGATCCAGTCCTCCTAGACGACTAGGACCCACAACACCCAGAGTCACGGACCCGTCCCTTCGTCTACCCCGGTACCGTTGACAACGACGACACACGTCAGTATGACTGGTTCCGAGTTCTGACGTCACGCACCGCCGAGGAGACTTTCCGACCCGAGTACGTCGGTGGCCGTGGACCTGGTCGGACCTCGTTTGTGTGGTTCAGAGGGTCCTCTAGGATTCTCGTCTGACTCCTTAAACTTGTTGTATTTTTCCTTACATTTCATTTGACTTTTCGCAACTTTTTAAGTAGACAATTATTCAATTGACTTATAATCTTTTACACTATTGTTAAGACGAACGGAATTAAGACGTCAGACTTCCATTTTACACCAACTACTCAATTTCAACTTCTGACAAAAGGAATTTACCGTAAATTTTGGTTATTCGTATTCTTTTTAGATTCACTAAAACTAAACTTTTTTCTTTTTACTTTCGCAATGAGGGAGTCGGTACCCTGACTCCCTGGGGAACCTGACATCGAGTGGTCCGAGAAAACAGGCGCCCTAAAAGGTCCGTTCTTATGACCTCACCTAACGGTACGGGAACGAGTCCCCTAGAAGGGGTAGGTCCTTAGCTTGGGTCCAGAGGACGTAACGTCCACCTAAGAAATGACAGACTTGGTGGTCCCTTCTGATTACAACTGAAAGGTATCCGTCTACTGTATACAACCCTACCAAAGGTAATTTCCATGACCTAAGGATAATTGGGTAAGTGTACTAGTAGAGGACAGGGGAACACCGGTTTCCGCCTGCGAACGCTCGTCAACGGACCCCATCTGGGAGTGTCCCGTTTTGACTCGTTCCCACCTACTTTCAATCACGGAGGTAGAGTACTCCTCGTATGGGTTAGATCCGTTACGGTATGAGCGCTCTTAAGTTAATAAACTACTTGAGTCTTAATCAAATGCGAAGAGACGTCTCCGTCTTTTCGGAAACTCCACTGGAAATTACAGGTCCTTTCCTTTAAACTCCCATACCGTGGGGGACGACCAGTTACGATAGTAGTGGTCTTAAACTATAAACTCTTGGTTTCGTTACCCATTATATTCTGCCAGAACGTTTCCTCCCACACCAATTATACTCTGGAAGTACGTTCTAACGCTGAGAAGAGTCGTTCAGGAGACTGTCAACGTCTCGTAGTGGAGTGAGAAGACACTATTTGCCGGACCCATTAGCAGGCAGAAATCCACGAATGGTGGGGGAAAGAAAAGAGATTGGGTTCCTGGTTCTCCCGAATCTCAAACTTTCACTTTCACTTTCAGCGAGTCAAAACAGGCTGAGAAACGCTGGGGTACCTTAAGAGGTCCGGTCTTATGACCTCACCCATCTGAAAGGGAAGAGGTCTTTAGAAGGGTTGGGTCCCTAGTTTGGGTCCAGAGAGCGTAACGTCAGGCTAAGAAATGGTCGACTCGGTGTCCCTTCAGACATGAATCTCATCCACGTTTCTCTCTTGTCATGAGTCTCATTCTTATTTCGGTACACTACGGAGACCTACGGTCAGAGGGTGATGTAGTAAAGAAGGTAGGAAGGTCTAGGTCCAAACTAGGGTCCAACCCATTCTAGGGGACCTCTTCCTTTACCGTTGGGTGAGGTCATAAGAACGGACCCTTTAGGGTACCTGTCTCCTCGGACCTCCCGATGTCAGGTACTCCAGAGTTTCTCAGTCTGTACTGACTCGTTGATTTGGTGCTGGTGGTGAGGGTAAATGTTTTTTCTTAACGGTGGTGATGGCACTTTTAGAGATTAGATCTAGATCTGGTTGTTTCTGAAGGAATAAGTTGCTCCCCTTAGGTCTATTTTTAAGTAAAAATAAGGTAAGAACTTTCCGAGGTTATGGTGTAGAATAGGATAAATAAGTTTAGGATACCTGTTAGAGTGTAACAAAGGAAGTGTCGTTTCCGGTTGAAACAAGAGTCCCACTATAGGAGAAACCGACTAGGAGGAAGAGATCCCATTCACAAAACTTCATAGGGACCCGACGTATTCCTGGGGTTGCTTCTGTGAGAGGAAACACTCAGGTATAGACAACACGGGCGACAAACAAGGAGATTATTGGTGAGGGTGATCTAAATGTCAGTAGGTATCACCACGGACCCTAAGTTTGAGGACTGGATGCCTGGGATCGGACGGACGGATGGACGGAAGGATTGACGATGTGATGGCTGTTCTCTTCTGAGATGTGTACCTGTAGTGGTCTACCAGTTGTGGCTTTAGTCTAACTAATATAAGAGACGTCGGTTTCTACCTCTTCGAGATATGTCAGTTGTTTTTGTTCTGGCCCTCGACTGACGCCGAGTCTAGTACTTGAGGAATAACGGTTTAAGTCTGAGTTTAACTTCTTTCATCCCTTTTGGTGATCTGGTAAGTCCATACTGGATTTAGTTTAGGGAATACTAATATGTCACCTTCATTCTTTATCTAAATTCCCGGATCTAGACTAACTATCTCACGGACTACTTGATACCTTACTCCAAGCACTGTAACATGTTCTCTGTCCCTAGTTCTGGTAGGGGTACCCTTTCTTTACGTTTTTTCGTTTTACCGACAGACCCCTCGGGAATGTTTATCGACACTTTTCTTCTCTTCGCTTTTCGTTTCCTCTTTTCCTTTCTATATTCGTAGACTTACGTCTCAAGGTTTCTTATCGTTCTTCTCTATTCTTTCGGAAGAAGTCGCTAGTTCCGTTTCTTTATTTCCTTTTCTTGTCTTACCCTTTCTGATCTCTAGAGAAGTTCTTTTAATCTCGATAGTTCCCTTACAAAGTACGTTTCTACCCGAGGTATTTCCTGTCTTTACCAGACCTGGATTGTCTTCGTCTTCTATAATTCTTCTCCATCGTTCTTATGTGTCTTCTTGACATGTTTTTTCTAGACGTACTGGGTCTATTAGTACTACTACACTAGTGATCAGATCTCGGTCTGTAGAACCTTACACTTCAGTACACCCGGAACCTTTCGTAGTGATACTTGTTTCGAACACCTCCACTACCTTAAGGTCAACTCGACAAAGTTTAGGACTTTCTACTACGACACTTTCACGACGTGAGTTATACGGTCGTTTAAACCTTTTGAGTCGTCACCGGTGTCCTGACCTTTTCCAGTCAAAAGTAAGGCCGGGGTTTCTTTCCGAATCGGTTTCTTACGAGTTTGATGGCGTGTTAACGTGAGTAGAGTGTACGATCATTTCATTACGAGTTTAAAGAGGTTCGGTCCGAAGTCGTTATGTACTTGGCACTTGAAGGTCTACAAGTTCGACCAAAATCTTTTCCGTCTCCTTGGTCTCTAGTTTATCGGTTGTAGGTGACCTAGTACCTTTTTCGTTCTCTCAAGGTCTTTTTGTAGATAAAGACGAAGTAACTGATACGGTTTCGGAAACTGACACACCTAGTGTTATTTGACACCTTTTAAGACTTTCTTTACCCTTATGGTCTGGTCGTCGAGTCCTTCGTCGTCAATCTTGACCTGTACCTTGTTGTCTGACCAAGGTTTATCCTTTTCCTCATGCAGTTCCGACATATAACAGTGGGACGAATAAATTGAATATATGTCTCATGTAGTACTCTTTACGACCCGACCTTCTTTGTGTTCGACCTTAGTTCTAACGACCCTCTTTATAGTTAGTGGAGTCTATACGTCTACTATGGTGGCAATACCGTCTTTCACTTCTCCTTGATTTTTCGGAGAAGTACTTTCACTTTCACCTCTGACTTTTTCAACCGGATTTCGAGTTGTAAGTCTTTTGTTTCTAGTACCGTAGACCAGGGTAGTGAAGCACCCTTTATCTACCCCTTTGTCACCTTTGTCACAGTCTGAAATAAAACCCCCCGAGGTTTTAGTGACGTCTACCACTGACGTCGGTACTTTAATTTTCTGTGAATGAGGAAACTTCTTTTCAATACTCGTTGGATCTATCGTATAAGTTTTCGTCTCTGTAATGAAACGGCTGATTCTAGGTAGATCAGTTCCGATACCCAAAGGGTCATCAGTACATACCTACACTCTCAACCTGACACTTCTTCCGACTCACGGCTTCTTAACTACGAAAAGCTGACACCACAATCTCTTCTGAGAACTCTCAGGGAACCTGACGTTCCTCTAGGTTGGTCAGGTAAGACTTCTAGTCGGGACCCTAAAGAAACCTTCCTTACTACGACTTCGACTTTGAGGTCATGAAACCGGTGGAGTACACTTTTCAACTGGGTAACCTTTTCTGAGACTACGACCCCCTCTAACCCCAGTCCTCCTCTTCCCTTGCTGGCTCCTACTCTACCGACCTACCGTAGTGACTGAGCTACCTGCACTCAGACCTCCTTGAGACCCTCTACCACTACCTATCCCTCCGAACCGAACGACGCTAAGTACCCCAGTGTTTCTCAGTCTGTGCTAACTCACTGACTTGACTATCACCACGGTCATGGGAAAGAATATAATTTTACACAGTGTATTATAGGGTTTCCTTAGTTTAATAAGTTTTAGAAGGAAAGAGGGGTCTATTCATCTGAATTCCTTTCCTGTAATTACCGTACTTTAAGTTTATGTTTGATCTGATAAAATCGTGTCTAGGAGAGTGTTTGATTGACCAGGTGAGTGCACTTTAACTGATATTCGAAACATTTCAAAAAGTCTATAAAGTAGTAGAGGTGACACTATAGATGTCAGAGAAATGAAAACCCATAAGTACCGGTATCTGGAGACTTGAAAAAGTCACATGAGATTTTCACATTTTATTACTATTATTGTTATATTTGGTCACAAAATTATACCAAAGTAATTAAGCAAATATCTTACATTATCAAAATTCGAACCCTGAAAGAGAAAAGATATTGTACCGTTCGGATTTTTTAATATTTGATTTACTAAAACGGTCCTACGGTTCTTTAGTGATCGTTTGGCTGAATGACTGGTAGAAGACTTTTAGGACTTGATGATTATTTGACCTTGTGTCGAAATGAGAGACTTTCTCCGTCCCTCTTCTTACTGAGTCAAGAGTCTCAATAACCTGGTCTATTCTAATATAGTCTCAATGTCTTCAAATTTGACCTTACCACTGATTTATGAATGGAAATTTTTCAAGTGTGTAATCTTGTTTAAAATGGATCTTGCATAGCGACACAACCAGAAACCACCAAGGTAAAACAAAACAAACTGTTCTTTTTGAAGTAACTCATCTTAAAGAGATGGAATGAGTAAAATTGTCCTTGTACATCCGTCTCTGGGTTCAACAATTAGTTCTCATAAATAGGTGTACCCTCTTAGGATTGTTGTAATTAATATTTGACTAATAGAGGTTCAGTCTACCGACTTTCTCAACTCTCCGTTGAAACTTTTTCCTGTAAAACAAGGAGGTTTTTATTCTCGTAAAGGAAATAAAGAAAACCTTTATCGATTTAGAACCTAACAAAGTGATAATTTTGTTGTTGACTCTGAGAAGAATGGTAAAGGGGGGTAGTTCTTCGATATTGATTAATATAAACATTTATATCTATCGTTCATCCAGTCCTAAGAGAACGCCTTTCGTAGTACAACTCAGGTTGTTGAGTTCGACATCACTGGGACACAATAGTTGGGTGAACAATTCCATTAAACGAGTAAAGGTCTTTGAAATAATGGTTCACGTGTGGGTGACATTTTTAATTGAACACGCACCTCGGGACGCGACGACGGGTTCCGACGTCGTTTGTCCAACCCTATAAAAGAAAAGTCGACGTTCTCTAGGACCACTCTTGACGGTTTGGGGTGGGTGCACGACAACCACTCGAAGGGCAGGAGACGATGACGGTAAGCTTATAACTGTTACAACCGATGGCAGACGGAAGGAGACTCCGTCATTTCCGATCTTCACGAGTCTAAAGATGTTTATTTCGTGTTTGTGTGAGACAAATACTTTTGTTTTGTCTGGTTATTAGACGGATTGTAGTCGAACTAAGATTTTATTTTTACACATAAAAAGTTTCGTACGACTATGGTCGGGGTCGAACTTTTAAATTAATCCTATTAGACGAACTGTTGCTCTGTATATACGTCCTTGACCGTTATTAGTGATAGTAAAGACTTCAGAGTAAAAGTGATACAGTAAAGGAGAACAGTGACAACACTTCCTAAAGCTCACAGACAGAGTTGGTATACCACTGTAAAAGAGTATGTGACTTGACTTGGTGTCGGTAGTTTAATGGTGGGACTGAGTCTCTTATCGGAGAAAAACTTTCCCGATTTAATAGTCACTAAAACGAGAAAGACTCCTTAATTCTTGAACTTTAATTACCATGAACTACGATAAAAAATAAGAAAGGTTAAACGGACGATGTAGTCTGTTTTGATAATCTTAGGTTCAAAGAAGTCAGTTTTTTTGTGAATTATTTTTACACAAGGAACCAAGGAAAAGTTACTACAAAGAAGGAATTCAGATCCTAGAAAAAAAAAAAAAAAATTATGGTTGATGCTCCTCCTTTTTCAGGAAGGGACTGTATAAGTTAAGTTTGGTGTATTACTAAATGGTTTGTTTTATTTTAACTAATACTTGAATTTTCATCTGTTTCTGAACTCCATAAGTGTTTTTCTTTATATTTACTAGTTGTTCATATACTTTTGTAAATCGAGAGAAATAATAGTCTTGTTACCATTATTTTTACTCTAAAAAAAAAAGAGGATAGTTCAACCTTTTCCAAAAATAAAACCTACAACGGTGAGTGACAACCGTACGTATACTGTTCCGTCCGAAAACGAACACGGTAGACACCTCCCTGACTTACCATCTTAGAGAGACCTTCGTTAAACAGGAGCATATTGTTCCCGAAATTTCCCGTTTTTTATATCGAACCGAATCCTTGAAGTGACAACTCTTCAGTAGTTTCTTGAACAATTAAAAAGGGGGATTATAGGTAAGAGAGACAGTAGGACCCATTATTTTGGGGATTTACATTCGACCCCTGTGTCGACAGGTCTTATTTGTAAGGTATACAATCACTGGTTACATCGGTTTGTACCTGAATGATTAATTCAAGTTCGATTCTCTTTATGACACACGTCCGAAGGTTCTATACAGAAATTTTCCGTCAACTCCTGAAGGGACCGCCATGTCACCGATTCTCAGTCGAACGGTCACGTTCTACGTACCCAAATTAGGGACCAGGTACGGTGACCCGTCGATTCGGTCACACGGGGTCGATGACTCGGGTCCGTCGGATCTCAGACACGAGATTTTGGTTCTTCGGTGACGGCACCCTTTGGACGTGTGGTGTCGTTTCTGGGTCACGTTAGCTTTTATTCATTCATTCGAAAATTTCCGTCGACTATCTTCAGATAAGAGAGCGGATAACACGACGAACCTTTTACCTACCACCTCGAGATAGGGTCTGGTACTTTACTCCAGGAGTAGGATAACCAGTCTAGTCTTTTGACCTTCACCGGATCCAGGGTCTGTTGACACCACAACGCAGTGAGGTCTTTGACTTTCAGGAAAAAAAAAAAAAGAACAGAACAATGTGGAGACTTTTAAAGAACAAAAAACCATTCTACGATATATTTGATCCAAGATTAGTAACGAAACCCATGTGGGCACACATGTATGTCATGTGTATGATTACCACCACCCACCGAATCAACGATTCAACATAGACTGAGAGAACGCTGGGGTGCCTGACGAAAACACTGGCGTACCTGACATTGGGTGGTCTAAGGAGACGGGTACCCTAAAAGGTTTGTTCTTATGACTTCACCCAACGGTAAAGAAAGAGGTTGTATGTGATTATTTGAAAAATAACAAGACAATGATTAGGTAGAAAACAGTCAGACTATAATGACCTGGGTCGACCTCTTGGGTTCTCCCATCTTCCTTTTTCTAATAAAAGGGGAGGATGCACCTTACAAAGGAGTCGTGGTTTCCTATTTACTGAATCTTAGGGTTATAGTGAAGACAACTCAGTGTCGATCTTTCTCCAACCACCTTGGAATTCATTAATGACCAGACAGTACTATTTACCAGAGGTTTTAATAAGGAGTATATTATTTCCATAGTGAAGTGACTGTGATTAGTGTAAGAGTCCCAACATTTTTCGCTAGGAATGAAAAATAAATTTCCTCTTATTTTCTGAAACTGTGATGTAACCTAAAAAAGTAATGGACGCCTCCGTGAAAAATTTGAGGTAAGATAAACGAACTGAAACACGTTACTTGTTAAACATTAATATTCGTTCATTCGATTTCTATATAGAAAGTTGACTGCTTTATTTTTTGAGTCCCTCATTTTTATCCGGAGTGTAAGGGCGAAGAATGAGACGGTGACGTCCGACTTAGAACCACCCAGCAGTCCAGGTGATTCAACAAAATTGTTTTCCTAGTCAGAACGAAGGTATGTTTATTATTTAAGGTACCAAATTTTAAGGTAACCTCACCTCGTCTTTAATTGTCCATATAGTAAAACGAATTTACAAAAATGTACGTACAATTTAGAGAAGACAGTACAGGTTGAGATACGCCGGGATACCTGACTTCGGGTGGTCCAAGGAGACAGGTACCCTAAGAGATCTGTTCTTATGACCTCACCTAACAGTACGGGAGACGGTCCCCTAGAAGGGTTGGGTCTCTAGTTTGGGTACAGAGAATGTAGAGCACGTAACCGTCTGTCCAAGAAATGGTGATTGCGGTGGACAACAACACAATCAACGAGTCAGTACAGGTTGAGAAACGTTGGGGTACCAGACGGGTACCTCAAGATTCGTTCTAATAATCTCACCTAACGGTAAGGGAAGAGATCCCCTAGAAGGGTTTGGTCCCTAGCTTGGGCCCAGAGGACGTAACGTCATGAGAACCTTGGACCCTTCGGGATTGATACAAGTCCTTTTAGATTTAAAAGTTGTTTACTAATATCATGTACCTCCCAGGTAAAATAAGTCTTCTTTGAAGTACACTCTGAAGAATAGTTCTTTTGGTGGGGTAGAGGTAGGAGTTGGATACCAAAAAGAAAAGATATCAAACTTAAAAGCTCATAAGTCTCAAGTTTGACACTCTCTCTTTTTCTCTTTTTAATGTCGTTGTTCTTGTCAGTGTTTTTCCTTTGGGATTTTAAATGAGGGAACCAACCGACAAAAGGTCCTCATTCGTCTCCCGGAGGTCAGAGGGTCCATTGTCAGGTATTGCATTCAGATATGATCGTGGACAGAAGAGAAGGTAGTGATTTGTAACCTAAGGTCCAAATATCTTCAATGGTATTTATCGAGGCATATTTCTTTTGTAAGAAAATCCGGTAATTGAGGGTTTTGGGACATTAAATAAACACCAAAGACTATTCAACTCACCGTCGTGTTAAACAGTCATATTTCTAGACCCAACACCCAGGACTCTAGGGTAAATTTAGTCTCTATAACATGTTCGGAGACACGGATGAGTGACCTGTTAAAAAAAAAAAAAAACTCTAAAACGGTTAGACATGACGTCTTGTCCTATTGTTTAGGGGTACACTTGTGGTGGGACAGACAGACCGACTAATTTTCGGGGTTTCTGTGGTTCGAAGAATTAGGTGTCTTCGGTGCACTCAATAAGTCAGTACAGGCTGAGAATCGCTGGTGTACCTAACGTGGGCGGTCCGAGGAGACAGAAACCTTAAGAAGGTCCGTTCTTATGACCTCACTCAACGGGACGGGAGGAGGTCCCCTAGAAGGACTGGGTACCTAGTTTGAGTCCAGAGAACGTAACGTCCGTCTAAGAAATGACAAACTCGGTGGTCCCTTCGGGGAATTAGGTACCTTCGGTATTTACAAAGAACATACTCTTTCCTCAGAAAAGTCTACACTAACTTAATTCCTAGAACTCTACGTGACCGATAGGACCTAATAGGTTAGTTTGGGATAATATTTTAGTGTTTATAGGAATCTTCTCCCTTCGTCTTCCTCTGAACTTAAGTCTGTTTCCTCTTCTGGTGGGACCCTACCTTTACCACTCTTCGTCTGCGATACGAAGACTGGGACTTCTACCTCCTCGTCCTGGACTTGGTTCCTTATGTTACATGAGTCTTCTGACCTTTTTCGTTCCTTTCTTCACCTAAGATGGGCTCTTAGAGATCTACCTCGTCCGGGACGTTTTTGGATCTATAACCGAGTCACTTTGATTGAAACCTTAATTACAGTCGTAGTGTAATTTTATTGTTACGGACTATTCGTTCACCTTCAGTCTCATCTTTTGGACAATCAAAGTAAAAACCTTTATTTTCTTATATAAAAGTGTAAAATCATTTAGTTCCACTCTGATCTTTAGTTTAATAGTAGGAATACCTTCGGTTTTCCAGAACCTAGTTTAAGTTATAAATAAATATTATAAATTACCCTACTCATATCTACCCCTTAAAGAATTATAATCTTATTCGTATGTATGTAGAAATACTACATATTCATGAATAAATACATAACGATGTCTTAACATGAGACATGTTCTTCCTTCACAGAAAAACGGTGAATTACTATACGGTTTACCTTCAGAGAAAGTGTCGGACCAGTTAGTCTTTTAAGGTGAGGGACGAGTCTTTTCAGAATTTCACGTCACATTCAATTACTCTCGAACCGGGATCTAAAACCGACCTTAATGATTCTTTCTCCGAAAGGAACAGAGTTCGTAACAATCATCCTGGACACTTTACACTGACGTCTCTGTCTGGTTCGGAACTCTCTACGTCTTAGATCTCGACAGTTTCGTTTAACCGTAAGTCCTTTAATATAGGTTTGAGACCCAGTTGTATAGACACCAGATTAATCGGGTAAAGATTCTTTTGATCTTACCTTGATTCGGCTTAAGTCGTGAAGATCATATATATTCTTTAAGGACATTCAGCCATTCTCTATTATTTAGAAAAAAAAAAAAAACTTTCCTACTTCCTACTTACACACGATTCAACGAAGTCAACGCATGTTGAGAAACACTGTGATACCTGACATCGGGTGGTCCGAGGAGACAGGTACCTTAAGAGGTCCGTTCTTATGTCCCACCCAACGGTAACGGAGGAGACCCCGTAGAAGGGCTGGATCCCTAGTTTGGACACAGTGGACGTAGAGGACGTAGCCGTCCGTCTAAGAAATGGTGATCGGGGTCGACCCTTCGGGTTCTCTATCCTCTGGATTAAAAAAAAAAAGAAAAAAAGCGTTCCTACCTCCTATAATTATGCACTAAGTGTGTTCTTGATTAGTCTCACTACGGAGAGAAGAGATTAGTAGTCCCTTTTCGTTTAATTTTGTTTCGGTCTATACTGAAGGTGTAGAACCCAACAGTCATTATCCTTTGAACTCTTACGATTCGAGACTCTTGTCACAACCTCTTATTCACGAGAGCCTGTGTCGGGCACCCCGACGGCCGCACACCTGTTAACCTCTTGTGGAGGTCATAAGAAGTGTGACTCCGACGTCTACGGGACCCTGAGTCTTAAGGGTCGTTAGAACATGAAACACGTTCATTGACTGTGTTTCTCTCACGGTTCCTTCTACATTTGGGCACTCGATCCCTTTAATATCGAAGTCATCGGTCCTTAGGCTATATAGTCGTAGGTAGATGTACACTTGACATTTATATTATCTTAAGATACGTCGCCAATTTTCTAATTGACCGAAACACAAATCGGTACACCTATCTAGAATTTTTATGTTACATAGTAACATCTTACTTTTGGTTTACTCCAAGTTTTGTGTTACGATGAATCCATCTAAAAAAAGCTTTGAACTTTGTCATATGTAAACTCCGACTACATATGTTGACTTATTTTACTACTTTCACACATATAATTTATGTTCTCTTCTCCCTCCTCTTTTAATCTGACCCATAGTATTTACTATTTTCTTTATGTTAAGTTTTTACAATTTATAAGTCTGACTACTATACAGTGTTTACCTCCACGTATTGGTGGAACTAAGATGAGTCTACTCTATTTTTTACTTATCAGAAATCCAAAATTTCGGGCGAGGTAAAAAATTTAAATTGACTTTACATATTTTACCATTACCAGTACTAAAACTCAATCTTTTCGTTTGTTTTGTTCTTTGTTGGTTTTATAAGGAGACTTTTATTTACCTAGTTGTTTCCTACCGTATAATCAAGTTATTTAACAGGAATCCGGGGAATTTTTATTTTAATTCTAATATTTCGTATTGATTTTCAATTTAATTGTATAACTCTCGAACAAAACCTTTGTCTTACGTTTAATAGTACAAAGTTACAATTTGTTTTCTACTTTACGTGGTTTTTGGTTTTGTTTTGAGTGTCTTTTTAAATTTTGAGAACTCGAAAGACCTACTGACACCCTAATACCTACTTTAATGTAAATTATTGTTAAAAAAATTGATTATTGTGTTTACGTTTCTTTATCTCCCCTTTTTTTTTACCCTTTCTGATCTCTAGAGAAGAGTTGACCTTAAGGTCAACTCTTACCCTTTCTGATCTCTAGAGATGTTCTTTTAATCTCTATGGTTCCCTTGTAAAGTACGTTTCTACCCGAGCTATTTTCTATCTTTACCATCCCTGGATTCTCTTCGTCTTCTATAATTCTTCTCCACCGTTCTTATGTGTCCTCTTGACATGTTTTTTCTAGACGTACTGGGTCTATTAGTGCTACCACACTAGTGAGTAGATCTCGGTCTGTAGGACCTTACCCTTCAGTTCACTCGGAATCTTTCGTAGTGATACTTGTTTCGATCATCTCCACTACCTTAAGGTCAACTCAATAAAGTTTAGGACTTTCTACTAAGACACTTTCACGACGTGAGTTATACGGTCGTTTAAACCTTTTGAGTCGTCACCGGTGTCCTGACCTTTTCCAGTCCAAAGTAAGGTCAGAGTTTCTTTCCGTTACGGTTTCTTACGAGTTTGATGACGTGTTAACGTGAGTAGAGTGTACGATCATTTCATTAGGAGTTTTAAGAGGTTCGGTCCGAAGTCGTCATGCACTTGGCACTTGAAGGTCTACAAGTTCGACCAAAATCTTTTCCGTCTCCTTGGTCTCTATTTTAACGGTTGTAGATAACCTAGTTGTTTTTTCGTTCTCTCACAGTCTTTTTGTAGATAAAAACGAAATAACTGATACGGTTTGGGGAACTGACACACCTAGTGTTATTTGACACCTTTTAAGACTTTCTTTACCCTTATGGTCTGGTGGAATGGACGGAGAACTCTTTGGATATACGTCGAGTCCTTCGGTTGTCAATCTTGACCTGTACCTTGTTGCCTGACCAAGGTTTATCCTTTTCCTCATATAGTTCCGACATATAACAGTGGGACGAATAAATTGAATTTACGTCTCATGTAGTACTCTTTGCGACCCGACCTTCTTCGTGTTCGACCTTAGTTCTAACGGTCCTCTTTATAGTTAGTGGAGTCTATACGTCTATTGTGGTGGGAATACCGTCTTTCACTTCTCCTTGATTTTCGGAGAACTACTTTCACTTTCTTCTCTCACTTTTTCAACCGAGTTTCGAGTTGTAAGTCTTTTACTTCTAGTACCGTAGACCAGGGTAGGGAAGTACCCTTTATCTACCCCTTTGTCCCCTTTGTCACAGTCTGAAATAAAAACCTCCCGAGGTTTTAGTGACGTTTACCACTGACGTCGGTTCTTTAATTTTCTGCGAATGAGGAACCTTCCTTTCAATACTGGTTGGATCTATCGTATCCCACCAAGTCCCAACCCTTGAGTACATGTGGATACCACCTAAGTACAGTTACATACCGTTTTGGTTATGTCATAACATTTCATTTTTTTTTTTTTCTTTTTTCTTTTCTTTTCGTCTCTGTAATGAAACGGTTGTTTCCAGGCAGATCAGTTCCGATACCAAAAAGGTCACCAGTACATACCTACACTCTCAACCTGACACTTCTTTCGATTCGTGGTTTCTTAACTACGAAGACTTGACACTACAACCTCCTCTGAGCACTCTCAGAGAACCTGACGTTCCTGTAGGTTGGTCAGGTAAGATTTTCTCTAGTCAGGACTCACAAGCAACCTTCCAGACTACGATTTCCACTTTGAGGTTATGAAACCGGTGGAGTACACTTCTCAACTGAGTAACCTTTTCTGGGACTACGACCCTCCCTAACCCCCGTCCTCTTCTTCCCCTGCTGTCTCCTACTCTACCGACCTACCGTAGTGACTGAGCTACCGGTACTCAGACTCACTTGGGGCCCTCAACCACTACCTGTCCCTTCGGACCGCACGACGCTAAGTACCCCAACGTTTCTCAGTCTGTGCTGACTCGCTGACTTGACTTGACTGATTGTGTTTACACTCTTACTTATTTTTGTTCTTTATAGTTAATTTTTATTGGGTTATTTATATAGTTTTAAAAACAGCGTTGGTAGAGACCCAAAGTCAAACGAAGGAGTAGACTAACAAAAAAAGGTTAACGCCGTTTCATGTGTATCGTATTTNCTCTACCGACCTACCGTAGTGACTGAGCTACCGGTACTCAGACTCACTTGGGGCCCTCAACCACTACCTGTCCCTTCGGACCCCACGACGCTAAGTACCCCAACGTTTCTCAGTCTGTGCTGACTCGCTGACTTGACTTGATTGTGTTTACACTCTTACTTATTTTTGTTCTTTATAGTTAATTTTTATTGGGTTATTTATATAGTTTTAAAAACAGCGTTGGTAGAGACCCAAAGTCAAAAGAAGGAGTAGACTAACAAAAAAAGGTTAACGCCGTTTCATGTGTATCGTATTTTAAACGGTGGAATTGGCAAAAATACATACGGTAAGTCACGGTAATTCATGTGAGTGTGATGCGACGTTTGTGTGAGGTAGAGATTTTGTGAACAAAATGTTTCGACTTTACGATACGGGTAACTTGTCATTCAGGGGTAAAAATGGAGGGTCAGGGGTAATTTGTGGTAGATGAAAGATAGAGATACTTAGACTGACAAGATCCCTGCAAGAAGTTCACCTTAGTGCGTTCCAAATAGGAGAACACCGGTTGAAAATAGAGTAAGACGTATTACCCGAGTTCAAAGTACGTAGAACATCGCACACAGTCTTAAAGGAAGTAAAAATTCCGACTTATTACAAGGGCACGAACAAACACGGTACAAAGTAAATGAGTACATAGACAGGCGCGTGGGAACCCAATGAAAGTGAAACCAACAACACTTATTACGACGATATTTTCACCGATACGAATAGACTAAAAATTTATTATTGTAAACCTGAAAGTAGTCTACGAGGTTCTTCACAGGCGTTCTCAGATTCCATGTCTATGACCTTTCTGGTGTCTTCTCTACCTTCGTTCATGTTTTACCTGTGTTGTTCAATTTAGGTTCTTCGTGTGTGTACCAACAGAGATATACAGTTACACACAATTTATAAAGTATTAGTTTATTTTTAAGTTTAAAGTTTTCAAGTTATACCATGGTTTACAGACCGTGTTTGACTCGTAAGTCTTTTGTAAGGGGTAGGGAAGATATAGGGGGTCTGAGGGAGTCGTGGAGGGTATTGTAGAGTCCGAATACGGTAGAAAGTAGTTAGTGGTGGACAGGACCAGTGATAAAAAACGGTAAATTCTTTTTAAATAACTTTATGTCAACTAAATGTCATAATACAAAGTCTAAAAACCATCTCACTAAGTCAATATGCATATATATTTATATACGAAAAGAATGTAAGGGAAGTTAATACCCAATAATGTTTTATAACGCAGATCAGAGACACGATATGACACAAAGGGACGCCGGTCTGTACGGACAATAACGGTTTTATCAGTTCGTGACCGACCTTGGTCGGTCTTCATCCCACAAAGAGACTCTCACTATCTTAATATTGACTTAGACAGTTGTCTCCTTCGAGACCCGGGGTCCTATGTTGTCGTCGTGGTTCCTGTCGTCGTCGGTGTGGTCTCGCGTTCGCATCAACTGAGTGACCTTCGTTCTAGGGGTGTCCGTCCTTAGAAACTGGGTCTCAGGGACCCCGATGGACTACCGTGGAAAATCGTTCTTTGGATTAGTGGTTATGGGGAGGGGGTGGTTGATCTTACTCCTGTAAGACCATCTTTTAAATTCATTCAGATTCACAATCAACGGGTCATCACGGACTGAGAAACGCTGGGGTACCTGACGTCGGGTGGTCCGAGAAGACAGGTACTCTAAAAGGTCCCTTCCTATGACCTCACCCAACGGTACCCAATTTTCCCCTTTTCTACAGACAATCACGGTACATGACGGAGACGACCTCTGTGACCCGAACACCAAGGACCCCGACGTCTTCTGGAGTTCCCACCCTCGGACTTTAATCTACCCCCCTTACGACTCTTTGAGGGGAGAGTGGGAGATGACTTGTTAAGGAAACAGAAACAAAGGAGTGGTTCTGGTGTTAGTGTCCTATTTTCCTGTGTTTACTTCCACAATAATTGGGTCTAGGGTCGACCGCGATGGAAAGACATGTTCTTGAGTTCACAACCTTGAAGACCAGAGACTAGGTGAGTGACCAAAGAGAGGACCGTTTTAACCACAACGATAACAAGAGAGTAGGGCTAGAAGTAATGGTGGTGGTAGTAGCAGAGACCAGTTACAGTGGTATATGGTGTCTGCCTAATACTCTAGGGATTTTGGATGACCGGAGGACCTCTCTTTCTCTAACTTCCGTCCTCCCCTCCTCCTGTTCTCTCCTACGCTACCGACTTACCGTAGTGGTTGAGTTACCTGAATTCAAACTCGTTCGAGACCCTCAACGACTACCTGTCCCTCCGGACCGTACGACGTCAAGTACCCCAGTGTTTCTCAGCCTGTGTTGACTCTCTGACTTGACTTGACTGACTCCTAGAGACGAAGACCTTACAGAATATTATTTCTTGTGTGTCCTTTCTTCTTTTCCTCTCTCTCTGATCAAAGAACAGAACCTCCCGATATAATTGAGTTAAATGAGAAGTCCAAGTTATAGTCACACCTTGACCTCCCAAAATTTATGATGTTCCCAAGGATATATCCACATCTCACTTTTCATCATGGAACTCACGAGTCGACCTTCGGAAAAAAGTTCGCGGACCGATGGTCTGAACGGACCCATCCTTCTGGACGACACGTTGATTTATCGACATAATGAAACCGGTTCAGTAAACTAGAGAAACCTGGAACCAAATAAGTAGTCATTTTACTTTTGTTATCGTAGATGGATACAACGTTTAAGAGAAATTCAGAGGATGAAGATAGTGTAAGTGTTCTTAAGACTGTGAAGGACAGTGGTTTACGTGTCCCAAAAAAAAAGGGTGTGGTTCGACAAACCACTGGATGTTAAAAAAAATTTTAAAAAATTTAATTAAATTAACCTCCGATTAATGAAATATTATAACACCATCAAAAACGGTATGTAACTGTACTTAGTCGGTGTCCACATGTACACAAGGGGTAGGGTTTGGATGGGGGGAGTTGGAGGGAGGGGTAGGGTAGGGAGACCCAGCAGGGTCACCTGAAACTCAGGGGTACCCGAAACTCACGGGACAAAGTACGTAGCTTGAACCTGACCAGTAGTCACTGGAGGTCAAATTGAGTTAAGTCTGTGGTAAATGGACTTCTGTCACAGTCTAGGGTGTCAAATTCGTGAGTCACGGAACTCTAACGTGGGTAGGATGAAGTTTTCAGTTAGTGTTCATAATTCAGGGTCCAATGGGTGTTGAAGACAGGTTAAACCGATGTTTAGTCTCCAAGGGTACTAGAGGACGGGGAGTCTAAGTTAATAAACGATTTCATCGAGTACGACGACGACGACGATTCAGTGAAGTCGACACAGGTTGAGATACGCTGGGGTATCTGCCGTCGGGTGGTCCGACGGGGCAGGGACCCTAAGAGGTCCGTTCTTGTGACCTCACCCAACGGTAAAGGAATCTTGAGTCCTTTTGTGAATGTAAATGACTAAATACTTTCCTATACTATTTCCTATGTCTATTTGTCCACTCCTCTATGTATCCCACTCCAGACCCCACCCCCCTCACGACTCGTGTCGTCGAATCAGGGAGACCTCAACCTCACATAGTGGGAGGACCATGTACTTACGTAAAAGGTTAACCCTTCCGAAGGAGAGTATCCGTAGTAGTCAATAACAGATAGAAGGACCTCTTCACCCACCCTTCTCCCAACTATTTAAGTTCGAAGATAAGTACCAAACCGGAAAGACCACAGACCAGGCGTAGGTTCTCAGTAGATCCTCGAGTGGATCTGGACGGAGTAATCTTGTTTCCTACGAGGGTCACGAGAATAGTGAACCCCTTAAAGTTCCTAAACCCCTCGAGACACGGTCTTTGAACCCCGTCTCTGTTATATATATAAAGAACAAAAACGTGTGATGTATCTCAACAAACTTTTAATTTACTGAATTATATATGTCTTCAAATCTTGTCACGAACCGTGTGTACCATTCGGAAGAAATTCACAGTCGATGATAAAATAATTGTTAATTTACCTTCTTATCACGAATACGATCTTCAAAGTCTGTACAAGAGAATCGTGACTTAGATATGGAGGATTTTATATAAAGGTCTACAGTTCGGGAGGGTTGTCTCTTTCTTAATGAAAATCCTAATTACACTATAAATAATAAGGACACTACTCATAAACGTGTAAACAAAGGGAAGGTCAACTACTCCTTACATCTGAAGACTACTCGTAAAGGTTCCTTATCGACTCGGAACCGTATTTGGAGAGGGTGTTTTTTGGCTATGACACTCAAGAAACCAAAGGAACACAAATGGTTCAGGTTCAAGAATGACGAACGACGTACTGTCCGGTTATTTAGCTCTCCGTTCAACGACCCCGTCCTTACCACTCAAATAAATCTTTCGGTCTTCTAGTTCTTCTACCACCTGATCACAGAACTTCTTGGTAGAATGGACTCAAACTTTAGATCACAGAGTTTCTTGGTAGAATGGACTCAATCTTAAGTCCAAAGAAAATACGATTTTCCCCTCCTTCATACCGAACAACCTTTGAAGAATCATGACCTTACGAAACAAGAACGTCGAGAGGTGGAATCGGACCAGCATTACAAGGATATTTGAAGGTTGTTTTGTTTACAATAAGAGACAAGACGTTGAAAAATAGAGATATACTTATCTTTTCCCAATATCGAAATTTCGAATCCCGGAATCTTACCGATCGTACATACAAGGTCCGAGATCCGTTGTCAAAAGAATGTTTTCCACGTCTCAGTCGTGCTGATTCGTGTCCGTTGTCTCGGGTTACCAATCTTGATTTCCTTATCTTGGTTGTACCTAGATCCAAACAAGAAACAATGTGAACGAGTCCTCTTTCTTCTTTTGACTTTTATCTTAAGATCACAATAGGGTTTCCCTTTAAACTTTATAAGCGAACATTTACTTAAAATTTTACTATAAATAATATTATTGAGCTCCCGAGTCGACAAACAGGACTTCTATAGTCTACTCTCCGTCGGACGACTTTCTGTACCCAACCTGTCTATGTGGTACTTGAGATAAAAGAGATTTACAGACCGGGTAATAAGTTCCAAAAAAAACAGAATGACAAACTGGGACTTCCCTTAATTACAGGAACTCAAGAATTAGATTTCCAAACGTTTAAGAATATTTCTTGATTTTGTCTTTTTACTTCTTTTTTGTCTCGATTCCGCTCTCTATCACACGTAAACCGTCCACAATGATTACTGGAACGGGATCAAGTACTACCACACCAAAAGGGTATTATACCTACTTGAGTAAAGTTTCCGTTAAACGTTTCCAATCTGTGATGTTTTTACTTGACTCACACACGTAAAACCACCCTTATTTAAGAACATTGACATACTGTAGGAAAAGAATAACTTTGAATGTAAAGAGAGTTTCATTAGTTTACTCACCTTACTTAAAACTAATCTTCAGATCCTTCTGAGTCCCTACGAACCAAACCACATCGGAAAAGTATAAACGGACCTGAACCGACTGTGGTCTAACACCGAAGATCCTGTTCCATTCTAGACGTCTTCCGTAGCATGGACCCTACAAATTACTGACTTCACCGGATATCGCGGTGTCATTCGCACTAGACCCCTAAAAAAAGACTACTTATATCAGATCTTCACCGAAAAAAGGGGTTGATTGTTCGATGACAAAGAACTTTCGATAAAAGACAACGTTTGGTGTCACACCACCCCTTTCAGAGACGAAACCGTAAGAGGTCTCTCTTCAGACTGGAGTCTGGGGTTGATCGACCAATTTGTGTCGGGGATTAAGGAGTCCGAGACAGTCCAATAACTCGTGAACTTTATACCGATCACGTTTAACTTTTCACGGTATTTATACGACCGAAACCTTCTACAACATCCTTTTTTTTTTCTTATATTTTATAGAGTAACCCCAAAGGGACCACCAGATCAATTCTTAGCGGACGGTTATATGCCTTGTTCCCAAGATAGGGACCAGGTCCTTTTAGGGTGTACGGATCCTCGTTGATTTGGAAACGTAGTGTTACTGACTCGGGAGTCGACGTTGATGATTTCGAGTTCACGGGATCTCGGACACGAGGCGGTGTCCTCTTCGGTGGTGTTACTCTTCGGGTACGTACCGTTGAAACCTCATCGGGGTTGAATGACGTCTCCAATTTCGTAGACGGACCTTACGTCCTCTGGGCCAAGCTAGGGACCCAGCCCTTCTAGGGAACCTCTTCCTTTACCGTTGGGTGAGGTCATGAGAACGGACCTCTTAGGGTACTTCCCTCCTCGGACCATCCGATGTCAGGTACCCCAGCGTTTCTCAACCTGTGCTGACTCGCTGTAGTGAAGTGACGTTGTTCTTTTTCAGGTGTCTGTCGTTGTTTCTGGGTCGTGTCGGGTATTTATTTATTGAACTTTTTTTTTAGAGTGACATACCTAATATATGACTCTACTAGGATAAAACCTATATCACCCGATAAAATTTATACACAAATTTAAATTAAAGGACAAAGAGGAAAATTAACGAATTACACGATATTCTTTTTAAAATTAATATGTATACGGGACACAATATCAATGTAACCTGTTACGACAGGATTCCCCGACCGAGGACGAAGTAGAGAGAGTGGGACCGACTCCGAGTCAACTGGGTGGGTGAGACATTCGTGACTCAACATTAAAAGTCCCTGAGAAGGGAGTCTGGGTATCCTATAACTGACGTAGACAAATCGTTAAACCTAACCCCAACGGTCGGGGAAAAGGGGGTATCGTAGAAAGACCCAACGTCGAGACATATACAGAATTACAGGAGGTCAAAGAAGGATTCGAACGAGTGTTGTAAAAAAAAGAAATAAAGCCGTACAAGGAACCGACTCTCTTGTCGTATCGTTTGAAGTCTCCTTAGGTTCGGAATTGTGACGACGACGACGATTCAGCGAAGTCAACGGGAATTTATTACCTAGATTTCATTTCATTGAGTAACCTCTGGTTAACTTATCTATGGTCCTATCCCTTTTTTTTATAGGGAAAAGAGATCTCCTTTTAAGCCCCGATGTACAAAAAGGGAAACTAATTTACATGATAAAGTAAAAGGGGACGTGTTTATTCCTATACATTAGAAAACATATGGACAATAACAAGTCAGCGATTCAGTATCGACTAAGACGGTGGGGATTTGACGTCGTCCAGGTCCGAAGCGACGGGAAGTGATAGAGGGTCTCAACTGAGTTTGAGTACAGGTACTCAGTTACTACCTGAAGGTTAGTAGAGTAGGAAACAGGAGGGCAAGAAGAGGACGAGAGTCAGAAAGGGTCGTAGTCCCAGAAAAGGTTATTCAGTCGAGAAGGGTAGTCCACCGGTTTCATAGTCTCGAAGTCGAAGTCGTAGTCAGGAAGGTTACTTATGAGTCGTAACTAAAGGAAATCCTAACTGACCAAACTAAGAGAACGACAGGTTTAATGAGAATTCTTAGAAGAGGTCGTGGTGTCAAGTTTTCGTTGTCAAAAAGTCCCGAGTCGGAAGGAATACCAGGTTGAGAATGTAGGTGTGTACTGATGTCCTTTTTGGTTTCGAAACTGATCTACCTGGAAACAGCCGTTTCTCTATAGAGACGAAAAATTATGTCACGGATCCAAACAGTTTTGAAAAGAAGGTTCCTCGTTCGCAGAAAATTAAAGTACCGACGTCAGTGGTCGGTATGGATGGAAGAGTTGTTTAGGTAAAAGAGAACCTTATTTTGGGTTTGAGAAAGGTACTGGACGATACAGGAAGTCCAAGGCCACGGAACGAGCGGAGAGGTTGGAGAAAAATCCGATGAAACGAACGGGTAGGTCGAGGGGCGAAAGGGGAAAGAGATTTCCGTGGTTTGGTTTGAAGGTTTGGTTCGAGAAACGAGAGGGTCTTATGAGTTCGAAAAGGGGTATTCGGACGGCAAGGAGGAGAGGCGGGGAGTGGAGGGTGGTGAAAATAATTGACTTATTCTATATCGATCATTTCGTTCTCTTTAGTTTTAAAAGAGGTACCATATTATTTATTTGTTTTAAAGTATCCATTTTATTTCTAAACTAAACATTCTCAGTATCGATCTCAGGAAAAGATAACAAAGATTAGTTTCTTTAAATAACATAAATAGTTTGTCTTACTACCAGTGAACCATAAAAAAAAAACATATACGTTATCATATAAATAAAAATTAACCTCCTATTAACGAAATGTTATAACACAACCAAAGACGACATGTTGTTGTACTTAGTCCATATTCATACGGCCATAGGGGAGGGAAACGTCGGAGGGAGGGAGATGGGTTCTCAGGAATATAAATTTCACATATGGAACATGTCTTACAGTAGGATCTCCTTCCCGTCTTCCCATCGTACGACACAACCCTTCAATGTAGATGTTTGTTTCGTCTCTAGACTCTTTCTTTCGACTCAAATTCCTCGTTTTCTCCCTCTTTTTCTGAGTGCGTCCTACCAATACCCTCATCAGATAATTGAGTGACCGACACCCACTATGAAGCTTTCGTAGAACAAGTGAATGTATAAAATGAGTGATCTTCTAGACATAGTAGGAGACATTTATAGAACAAATAAAATAAATAATTTCTCACACACAGTGTCAGACTTTCATAAAATAAATGGATAAACCGATAAATAATATATAGTCTAACAGAGTGAAGAAACGTTTTATGGTTGGTCAACCAGGAGGTAGTTCTGGAACTCGTTTTTGGTCGAAGAGTAGGACCGACCGGTTGAGAGACTGGAGTGGTATAGGGTGAACGTCGAACGGTCGGTTTGAGGTCGGTGAAGAAAGACAGGTGTCTTGTACACCTTAACTGAGAGTTATAAATCTGGAAAATATGTCCGACAAGGGAGACGGTGTTTACGGGAAGGAGGACTTAAGACGCACCAGGTGTCGAGGAGTGTCAGTAGAGGAGACCGGTGAGAAGGGATTCCGAGTCAACCTCCATCGGTGAGAGATGGTGCCGTGAGAGCACTCAAAAGACAAGTCGGGCAGACGATGAAAGAGTGTACACAAAGAGAGAACAAAGTGGTCGACCTTACGTTCGAGGGGGTCTACGTCCTTGTCACGACGGAGAAGTCTTGGACTCTTTCACGGTTCTCTTTAGAGACAAACGTGAGTATCTTGTGTCCTCAATCTTTTCCTCTCTGACAGTCCTAATTGTCTACTGTGTTAACACACGTATCTTTTGGGTTTCGATAACTATCCTTCCCCGAAGAGACCACCGAGTTACTAGTTCTTAGACGGACGGTCACATCCTCTACGACCAAGTTAGGGACTAACCCTTCTAGAGGCCTTCTTCCTTTACTATTAGGTCAGGTCAAAAGAACGGACCCTTTAGGGTACCTGTCTCCTCGGACCGCCCGATGTGAGGTACCCCAGAGTTTCGGTCTATACTGAAGTAAAGATTTTACCATTGTTCCTATAACTATCTTAAATCGAACCATACTTTTAACCAAATGTTTCTAATTAATATAAGATTCAAGGGCAATTGTGTGTTGAATTTTTATAAAGTCTTCTATAATAGATCACATTTTTTATTAAACATGTTCCTAATACGAAACACTAATCATTGTGTCTTGTCTTGGAACACTTATTAAATATAAACGATGATTAGTCTACTACAAACGAAGGGACCACCGAGTCTACCATTTCTTAGACAGACGTCACGTCCTCTGAACCCAAACTAGGGACCAAACCCTTCTAGGGGACCTCCTCCCGTACCGTCGGGTGAGGTCATAAGAACGGATCTCTTAGGGTACCTGTCTCCTCGGACCACCAGATGTCAGGTACCCCAACGTTTCTCAGTCTGTGCTGACTCACTGATTCGTGTCGTGTCTACTACAAGTTTCAGTAGGGATACTGTAGTAAAGTGACTCAAATGTAAGACTACAATTTCTCTCTCTAATCAGAGAAACAATGGCTCTACATAATAACGACAATTTAGACGAAAAAAGGGGATTAGTAGGAGCGGTACTTATTTAAATGTGGTTCCTTCTTTTGGTTTCTATTCTTGTTTGATGTCTGTCATGTATATGAAGATATAAAATTCCCATGTTTCTTTAATACGATGTTCTTAAGGTACACCTTCCTAAGATTAATTTTTACCGATTTACTCTCTATTTATTCCGTTTATTATAAATGTTATTACAATAATGAGTGTAATTTGATAAGAATTTTAACATTAATGGTATATAAAATTAATTTATTAGTTTATTTTAGATAGATTCACATAAATTTTTTGTAAAAATAGTCGGAATAATTATACTTACTAACTCAGTTTCAGTGTCATGAGTACTTTTGTGACCATTTTAACTTTTATGTTACTTTTTTTTTAGACATTACGGAACTCGTCTCAGGGTTTACACACCTTACGTCGGACGTGATAGTAGTCGATATAAGGAATGTACTCGCGGTAGACAAAGCATACAGGAAACTCGGACACAAGTCTAGAACCGAAACGAGGAATCGTCGATGGACTAGAGTCCGTTCGCTAAGTTGGAGAGACCCGGAGTCAAAGTATAGACATACATTTTCTTCCCAATAACTATCGATGGAGAATCTCAACAAGCACTTCTACTTTGATCACTTTAGTACATTCCGGGTCTTGTGTTGGATCATGTATCATTCGTGTTATTCGGAATCGCTAGTGACAGTGTGACGACCTTTAAACGTGTGGGGAGTCGGAAACCGACACACCTAGTGTTATTTGACATCTTTTAAGACTTTCTCTACCCTTATGGTCTAGTGGACTGGACGGAGAACTCTTTGGATATACGTCCAGTCCTTCGTTGTCAATCTTGACCTGTACCTTGTTTCCTGACCAAGGTTTATCCTTTTCCTCATGTAGTTCCGACATAAACAGTGGGACGAATAAATTGAAGATACGTCTCATGTAGTACTCTTTACGACCCGACCTACTTCATGTTCGACCTTAGTTCTAACGGCCCTCTTTATAGTTATTGGAGTCTATACGTCTACTGTGGTGGGAATACCGTGTTTCACTTCTCCTTGATTTTCGGAGAACTACTTTCATTTTCTCCTCTGACTTTTTCAACCGAATTTCGAGTTGTAAGTCTTTTGATTATAGTACCGTAGACCAGAATAGTGAAGTGCCCTTTATCTACCCCTTTGTCACCTTTGTCACAGTCTGAAGTAAAAGACCCCGAGGTTTTAGTGACGTCTACCACTAACGTCGGTCCTTTAATTTTCTGTGAATGAGGAACCTTCCTTTAAATACTGTTTGGCTTATCGTATAACTTTTCGTCTCTGTAATGTAACGGTTGTTTCCAGGTAGATCAGTTCCGATACCAAAAAGGCCACCAGTACATACCTACACTCTCAACCTGACACTTCTTTCGACTCACGACTTCTTAGCTACGAAAACTTGACACCACAACCTCTTCTGAGAATTCTCAGGGAACCTGACGTTCCTCTAGGTTGGTCGGGTAGGATTTCGTCTAGTCAGGACCCACAAGTAACCTTTCTGACTACGACTCCGAGATTGAGGTTATGAAACCGGTGGAGTACACTTCTCAACTGAGTAACCTTTTCTGGGACTACCCCCTCCCTAACTCCCGTCCTCCTCTTCCCCTACTGTCTCCTACTCTACCGGTCTACCGTAGTGACTGAACTACCTGTACTTAAACTCACTTGAGACCCTCAACCACTACCTGTCCCTCCGGAACGCACGACACTAAGTACCCCAGTGTTTCTCAGTCTGTACTGACTCGCTGACTTCACTTGACTTGACTTCCTTGGTGGACATCAACAGATTCTACAGTCCGTTGTGTAAGTGACTCGAAGTTCCATATAACGAACTGACGAAAGACGTACGTGTCCTCTCTGTCGATGACACCAGTACCTGTCAAATTCTCTTCGAGACCGATACACGAAGAAATCAGGTATTGACAAGAAGGTCTCTTTTCTAGTGTCCTGGTCAGTGGGGAGGAAGGAGAAACGTCGGGGAGAGGTGGTTTCTCTTAGAGGTCCGGTCTCTGAATCGCGGAGAAGAGTGACATAGAAAGAGTAGTCTCTCTTTACTTTGTTTGTCGGGACGGTCGAAGTGTCAGTAAGTAGGACTCTGTCAAGTGGAACGACCTGGAAGAGTATTGGTATTAATTCGTTTTCGACCCAGTACAATTGTCGGTCCATCTTTAACTCTACCATGTGTCCAAAGAAAAAGAAAAAAAAAAGAGGAAAAAAACCTCCGTACGACGAGCTCCGAACCTCTTAGAATCAAGGAACTGGTCCCTTACTTGAGTATGGAAGACGTCACCTTCGTACCTTAGAATCGGTGACTTGAAGCTTCCTTCAGGGAGGTGTCTAAAGAATTACGAAATGTATTGAGAGAGAAGGGAAGTGTCAGAGGTGTCTATCGTCACTTAAATAATGGGGTTAGTGTACGTCGTTAGTTCTTCGTTGTAAGTAAATAATTTATACAGAACAACAAGGTATTCTTTTTAGTACGGCTCGTGTCTTTGTGTCTCTGTGTGTCTGTGTTAGTGACGGATTTTAGATTCTATAAATACCAGAAGTAAAATCACACGTTACCCGAACTGATACGACAAAAATCCTATTGGTTCAACATAGGAGGGATAAATCTAGTTTTCCACTATCTACGTATTTCACTATCTAGTTTTCCTCTATCCTCGTGAAAATTCTAATTATCTCTTCAATCCTCTGTAAAGATAAAAAAAAAGAAGGATTTAATACCCAGGTTCTCTTTAAAATAGAGTTCTTCATAGGTAGAGGATGTAACCTCACGGAGGAAAGGTACTTTCACTTCAGCGAGTCAGGACAGACTGAGAAACGCTGGGGTACCTGATATCGGATGGTCCGAGGAGACAGGTACCTTAAAAGGTCCGTTATCATGACCTCACCTAACGGTAAAGGAAGAGGTCCCCTAGAAGGGCTCGGTCCCTAACTTGGGCCCAGAGGACGTAACATCTGTCTACGAAATGACAGACTCGGTGGTGTAAAGGTACATATTTGATGTTTATCAGTATCTCGACTTGATACACAGTGGACGTATAGACTCCAATAACTATAAAGAGGGTCGTTAGAACTAAGGTCGAACACGAAGGAGGTCGGGTCCGACTGAAATAAAAAGACCCGAGGTTTTAGTGACGTCTACCACTAACGTCGGTACTTTAATTTTCTACGAATGAGGAACCTTCTTTTCAATACTGGTTGGATCTATCGTATAAGTTTTCGTCTCTGTAATGAAACAGTTGTTTCCAGGTAGATCAGTTCCGATACCAAAAAGGTCACCAGTACATACCTCCACTCTCAGACTGATATTTCTTTCGACTCACGGCTTCTTAACTACGAAAACTTGACACCACAACCTCTTCTGAGAAATCTCAGGCAACCTGACGTTCCTCTAGGTTGGTCAGGTAGGATTTCGTCTATTCAGGACCCACAAGTAACCTTTTGACTACAACTTCGACTTTGAGGTTATGAAACCGGTGGACTACACTTCTCGACTGAGTAACCTTTTCTGGGACTACGACCCTCCCTGACCCCTGTCCTCCTCTTACCCTGCTTCTCCTACTCTACCAACCTACCGTAGTGACTGAGTTACCTACACACAGACTCACTTGAGACCCTCTACCACTACCTGTCCGTCCGGACCGCACGACGTTAAGTACCCCAGTGTTTCTCAGTCTGTGCTGACTCGCTGACTTGACTTCATACGTCTCGTTAACTTTGTCTTAAGAGGTTACATATATATATAGTGAAAGAAAAAGTGAAAAAAAAGACAATCTTTTTTTTACGTCGTTAATTAACTTGTCACCAACTAGAATTCGATCTTCTAATAATTGTCACAGATCGAGACACGTCGAACGTACTAACCTCGAGTTCATCATGAACAACTACTCCACCAACCTTATATCTATCTGTGTGTGTTCGGAGTTGCGACGGTCCCCTTCAAGACGAGACTACATTAACAGATACGTCGACGTTTTCAGAGTTATCTTTGATGGGTTAATTATAATTAAGGGTCATTCGTAAGATTTACTTACTCCCTCTGTGTAACCCAAGTCTGAGGACCGACACAATTAATAATGAAAAAAAAAAAAAAAAAAAGGAAAATCTAAATTCCGTTAACTGTTGTTTAAAAACGAGGGATAAAAAGACAAATTAATCTTAACCAAATTACAACTCGACCTTAAAGAAAAGATACGGAGTGGACAAGTCCTGGATTAATTCTTTTATTTTTATTTAAGTCCTACTACAAGTCGAATTCCCATTTCTCGATTTGTTACCAAAGAGTCGATTATTTGAGTGTAGGTTGAAATAACTATTTTATATTTCTTAGTTATCCTTTGGAGATGGGTGAGGGTGTCTGGTAGAGATAGGGTAGGGAGACGATTACTACCTATAAGTTTTAGTTCAATATTTTCTGTAACAATGAATATAAATCACACTAAGGACTAGTCAACGTTAATCTCGATGTATAATTAGACCAAAGGTAAACAAGGTAGACAAGAAACAAGAGAAAAGACGGACGTAATCCTAGAGAACGACCGAAAAATCGATGTTGAGAGACATAACAATAAATCACCAAAGAGATCCCAAGTCTCACAGGAGAAATTGAATAGTGTGAGATGGACGTTCATTGGAAGTCCATAGGATATTCTTGAAAGTCTTTTGTATGAATGTAAAGAGAGGAGGGTCAGAAATACGATAACAATAGGAAAATTTTCGGTATGATGAAACAATGACAGAAACGAAATCTGTTTTGTAAGTTCACTACTTTGTCAGGAAAATGAGTGTATCAACGATAAAGGTACCGAGAAATCAAGGACACAGATTGTAGTTGGGTACAGAATGTGACACAAGTACGATTCAACGAAGTCAACAAAGGTGAGAAACGTTAGAATACCTGACATCGGGTGGTCTGTGGAGACAGGTACACTGAGAGGTCCGTTCTTCTGATCTCACCCAACGACACGGGAGGAGGCCCCGTAGAAGGGTTAGGGACCCAACTTGGGTTCAGAGAACGTAGAGGACGCAACCGTCCACCCAAGAAATGGTCATCGCGGTGGACCCTTCGGGATTTAAGTTTTATCTAGTGTTTGAAGTCACGTTTTGGATTGTAATATTTTGGAGATCTTCTTTGTATCTTCTTTTAGAAATACTACACTCCAATCCGTTTTCAAAGAATCTATACTAGATTTGTCAGGTATTTTCTTTTTTTTAACCTGAAGTAGTTTTATTGTTGACGAGAAACTTTCCGTAACAATTATTTTACTCTCGTATTCGGTGTCAGGCCTTCTTCTATAAACGTTGAGAGGATGGACTTTTTCCTGAACTTACGTCTTATACAGTTTGCGAGATTATTTGAAGTTGTTCCTTTGTTTGGGTCATTTTGTTTACCTATATTCTAAACTTGTCTATAAATACTTTCTTCTACATTCCTACGTTTACCTGTGTAATTTTACGCGAACCGTAGAGTAGTAATTTCCTATACGTTTAATCTTGGAGTCACTCTGTGATGCTGTATGTTTATTCTGTGTGGTGAGGAAAGTTTTAACTGACTGGTCTAGTTCACAACCGTTTCTATGTCTCGTTGAACTTATGAGTAAGTGACCACCACTCTTTCACCAAGTTGGTACAACCTTTTGACAAATCGTCAAAGAAAAAAATTTTATTAAAATAAATGAAAATAAAAACCGATACGATCCAGAAGTAAAGACGAATCTGAAAACAGATCGACGACGTTCGTCCCCGTGAGAGGTCAACACCACTCGGGTCATCAACGTCGAGGGACCGAGATCTCGCGTACGAGTTAGAAACACTACGTCCTCCAATCAACGAACACCTTACACGTCAGAAAGACCTAGTCCATGTCCTTGGGTACAGAGGACGGTAACCGTCCGTCTAAGAAATGGTGTCTTGGTGGTCCTTTCGGGCCAAACCGTTAAAGAATTTTTCAATTTGCATATAGCTGGTAGACTAGATCGATAGAGTGTAGAATCCGTAAAGGGGCTCTGTACTTTCGTAATATATATGTGTTTCTGATACTGTACCTACAAGTGTCATCGAGATAAACGTTGTCGTTTTGGGTCTTCGTTGTTTACCTACCTATCTCACCTTATGACGACGCCGTCATCGACAGAACTTTGCGAATCATTTGAATGTAAGCACACTGCAGGAGACGCTCGTAGGTGTTCCCGACCCCTCGTAGGAGAGTCCTCGTAGGAAGGGGGAGACCTACCCACGAACCAGGGAGAGGACACGGAAACGAGACGTCCCTGGGTCAGAACCTGTGGTCGTACTACCCTAACCGGAGTTCGTGGTCGAGTACTCGACAGGTGTGAGTGGGATGTCACTCCTAGGGTCACGGTTCCCTAGTGATTTATCGTTTATTTTTGTAGGACTGACCACCTCTTTCTCGGGGTCTCCTTCTTTTCACGACAAAAGGACCAAAAACTTGGTCCTAGGGTTGTAGAAGTGAAACGTGGTCCGGTTCGTTTAACGTGAAGGTCGAGAGATGTCTCGACTATCCTCTCGTTCTCTTTCGTGTCGAGACATACTCACACACGTACACACAACGTCGTAGTCCTCCTCTATCGCACTGTACCTTCCGTCTACCTCAAGGTCGGAGGTTTGGGAATACTTTTTCCAAGAACCGGACGCAAACCGTAGGTCTCATACCTTCGGAAAAGAAACAGGGTGGGAACTGACACCCGTAATTAATTTGTTATATAATTTTTCGTCAATGGTGCACGGGGTATGATCCGACCTGGGACCTTGACGAAATGTCCCCACCACTCGTAGAGAAATTTTTCACTATAAACTAGACTTACGTTTCACCGCAGACTAAACTTCGGTAGAACTTTCTAGACCTCCTCCTTCTGAGGTTTGTCTTCTTTGTTTTGGAGTTCCGCCCCCTTTTTTGAATTGATTGTCACCGAATTGTCACTACACCCGCGTCTTCATTAAAAGACCCTATAAAGTGGCTTCTTTCCAATGGAGAGAGACTGGAATTTCCTCCTTGATAAATTAGATGATTTAATATCCGAACTGGTTGGGATTACCATAGTAGTAAGTGAAACAGGTGACCTCTTGTGACTACTCGACAACTTGTAATCGGCACTGGAGATAAATGATGGTACTCAACTCTAATTCACGGAGAAACGATGGAGGTCGGAAGGGATTTTATGATAAAGCTTATTTACACAAGTAAGTTGTTTAGAACGAATTCATGGAGAAATTACAAGTTTCCGAGAGATTCTCTTTGAGATCCCTTATTTTGGAAGTTCAAGAACCCTTAGATCGTCACCCGTTTCCCGTGAATTGGAACTCTTAGACTACTTATCAAGTTCTCTACGTTGGAGGCACAGACGAAACCCTCGGATCGACCCCATCTTAGGAAAAATAGATTCCAAATTATCGCCCTCCAAGACACTCGACTCCAGAAGGGACCACCGAGTCGGTCACTTCTTAGACGGACGTCACGTCCTCTGGGACCAAGTTTGGGGTCTAACCTTTCTAGGGGATCTCTTTCCTTACCGATGGGTGAGGTCATAGGAACGGACCTCTTAAGGTGCCTGTTTCCTCGTGGACCGGTCAATGTCAGGTATCCCAGGGTTTCTCAGTCCGTACTGACTCACTGACTGTGAAAGACACTCGGTCTGGTTCTTAGATACATATAGTTTCTTGGTCAACTATAGTCCGACTTTTTTTCTAGAATATCTATGATTTTATAAGTCTTAGAACACATAGTAAAAGGGTTTCAGAAGGAATCAAATCTTCGTATACATACGAAAAATCTTTTTTTTTTTTAAAGACCAGAACTTTAGATCCCAGTACGGTGATTTAAAAAAAATTATGGTTAAAAGAGAATGTGAATGTAGAAATTTATAAATAAATAAATGAACCGACGGAATCCAGAATCAACGTCTTGAGCCCTAGGAGTGACGTGGTACACCTTAGAAAGTAACGTCGTTCTCCTGAGAGATCCTGCACCCGAATCAACGAGAAACCGTGTACCCTAAAATCAAGGGACTGACCCCTGACTTGGGTGTAGGGGATGTAACGTTTCGTCTAAGAAAAAGAAAAAGTCTTTTTTAAATTAAAAACCAACGTGACCCAGAAACAACGACACGTATCTGAAAAAAATCAACGCCACTCACCCCTCACGAGAAACGGCGGTATGTGGTCGAAGAGGAACGTCACCGAAAAGAACAACACCTCGTGTTCGAGATCCATATGGCCGAGTCATCAACCCTACGTACCTTAAACAACGAGGCGTGGTACACCCTAGAAGGACCTTGTCCATAGTTGAGACACAGAGAACGTAACCGTCCGTCTAAGAGTTGGTGACCTGACGGTCCCTTCTAGGTCTTCGAATATATACGAAAAAATTTTCAGTCTCAGGTTGATACGAGTAAATAAAATGGTTTGAAGAGGTACCTAGTTGAACTTTTTTCTCACTCTGTTTTTGACCGTACCGTTGGGTGAGGTCACAAGAACGGACCTCTTAGGGTCCCTGCCCCCTCGGACCACCCGACGACAGATACTCCAGCGTGTCTCAGCCTGTGCTGACTTCGTTGAATCGTCATCGTCTCTGTACCTTGTAAAATATTCAAAGGTGAAGAGTCTTTGTTACGTTAAATTTTGAGAGTTCCACTGCTTTAGTATTGGAAATATTTTGGAACAAGAATTTGATACAAACTTCTAGGGATCCTAAATTTCGAGTTGTATAAAATATCTTATAAATTAAGGTAGGAATGTAAAGTCTTTATTATTTTGATTCCAGGTTTTTCAGTTAACCGAAATGTATTAAAATGTATTTAATGTAGGACCGAAGGGTCCAGTCGTTTTTTATTCTGGTCCTCGACTGACACCGAGTCTAGTACTTGAGGAATAACCTTTCAAGTATGAATCTAACTTCTTTCATCCCTTTTGGTGATCTGGTAAGTCCATACTGGATTTAGTTTAGGAAATACTAATATGTCACCTTCACTGTTTATCTAAGTTCCCTAGTCTTAACTATCTCACGGACTTCTTGATACCTGCCTCCAAACACTGTGACATGTCCTCTGTCCTTAGTTCTAGTAGGGGTTCTTTTTCTTTACGTTTTTCCGTTTTACCAACAGACGTCTCCGGAATGTTTATCGACACTTCTCTTCTCTGCGATTTCCGTTTCCTCTTTTCCTTTCTATATGGATAAACTTACGTCTCAAGGTTTCTTATCGTTCCTCTCTATTCTTTCGGAAGGAGTCACTAGTTACTTTTCTTTATCTCCTTTTGTTATCTTACCCTTTCTGGTCTCTAGAGAAGTTCTTTTAATCTCTATAATTCCCTTGTAAAGTACGTTTCTACCCGAACTATTTCCTGTCTTTACCATACCAGGATTGTCTTCGTCTTCTATAATTCTTCTCCACCGTTGTCATGTGTCTTCTTGATATGTTTTTTCTAGAAGTACTGGTCTATTGTTACTACCACACTAGTGAGTGGATCTCGGTCGGTAGGACCCTACACTTCAGTTCACTCGGAATCCTTCGTAGTAATACTTGTTTCGATCATCTCCACTACCGTAAGGTCAACTCGACAAAGTTTAGGACTTTCTACTACGACACTTTCACGACGTGAGTTATACGGTCGTTTAAACCTTTTGAGTCGTCACCGGTGTCCTGGCCTTTTCCAGTCACAAGTAAGGTTAGAGTTTCTTTTCGTTACGGTCTTTACGAGTTTGATGGCGTGTTAATGTGAGATCTCGTGTTAACGTAAGAGTGTGTGATCATTTCATTACGAGTTTTAAGAGGTTTGGTCCGAAGTCGTTATGCACTTGGCACTTGAAGGTCTACAAGTTCGACCTGAATCTTTTCCGTCTCCTTGGTCTCTAGTTTAACGGTTGTAGTCGACCTAGTAACTTTTTCGTTCTCTCAAGGTCCTTTTGTAGATGAAAATGAAATAACTGATACGGTTTCGGAAACTGATACACCTAGTGTTGTTTGACACCTGTTAAGAAGTTCTCTACCCTTATGGTCTGGTTGACTGGACGGAGGACTCTTTAGACATACGTCCAGTCCTTCGTTGTCAATCTTGACCTGTACCTTGTTGTCTGACCAAGGTCTAACCCTTTCCTCATGCAGTTCCGACATATAACAGTGGGACGAATAAATTGAAGATACGTCTCATGTAGTACTCTTTGCGGACCTACCTACTTTATGTTCGACCTTAGTTCTAACGGTCCTCTTTATAGTCATTGGAGTCTATACGTCTACTTGGTGGGAATACCGTCTTTCACTTCTTCTTGATTTCTCGGAGAACTACTTTGACTTTCTCCTCTCACTTTTTCGACCGAATTTCGAGTTGTAAGTCTTTTGCTTCTAGTACCGTAGACCAGGGTAGTGAAGTACCGTTTATCTACCCCTTTGTTACCTTTGTCACTTTCTAAAATAAAACCCCCCGAGGTTTTAGTAACGTCTACCACTAACGTCGGTACTTTAAATTTCTGTCAATGAGGAACCTTCCTTTCAATACTGGTTGGATCTGTCGTATAAGTTTTCGTCTCTGTAATGAAACGGTTGTTTCCAGGTAGATCAGTTCCGATACCAAAAAGGTCACCAGTATATACCTACACTCTCAACCTGATATTTCTTTCGACTCGTGACTTCTTAACTACGAAAACTTGACGCCACAACCTCTTCTGAGAACTCTCAGAAGAACCTGACGTTCCTCTAAGTTGGTCAGGTAGGATATCCTTTAGTCAGGACTCATAAGTAACCTTCCTGACTACGACTTCGACTTCGAGGTTATGAAACCGGTGGACTACACTTTTTGACTGAGTAAACTTTTCTGGGACTACGACCCTTTCTAACTTCAACCCTTCTCTTCCCCTGCTGTCTCCTACTCTACCAACCTACCGTAGTGGTTGAGTCACCTGTACTCGAACTCATTTGAGACCCTCAACCACTACCTACCCCTCCGGATCGTACGACGTCAGATACCCCAGTGTCTCAGTCTGTGTTGACTCAATGACTTGACTTGACTTGAAGGGTCCACCGCGATCACCATTTCTAGGACGGACGGTCACGTCCTCTACATTCTCTGAGACCAACTCAGGGACCCACCCCTGATAGTGGACCTCCTCCCGTACTGTTAGTGAGATTATAAGAACGGACCTCTTAGGGTACCTGTCTCCTCGGACCGTCCGATGTCAGGTAACACAGAGTCTCAGCTTATGTTGACTTCGCTGAGTCGTACGTGTGTGTTTACAATGTAGGAAGAGAAAGTGACAGGTACTAAAAGAGAATCTTATATATACCCGTATATTGTTTAATCTATTCGAACATTCATCAGAACAATAGACTGGACCTTTATTTCACCTTTTATCTCTTTACCCTTATCCCTACCAGGTAGTGGTTCTCATCTTTTCTGGAACGAATTTAATGGAGACACCCGTCTCGGTGTGTTTCCTTGGACACTATTCGTTTGTTTTAGATATAAAATAAAGACACCGTTGGTTCTCTATGTATCTATTTATTACGTGGACTAAGAGGTGGTATTAATTAAAGAATACACAACCCTACCAATTATGGAGATTTGTAGTGTGTTTTTTTCACTTTTGTGAAGTATTTGTGTGTGTGAGTATTATATTTAGATTTTGGTGACAAGAAGGTAAATGAGACGGAAGTAAGAATGTTACGAAAATACAAAATGACTCTTTCATCTCCTGTCTAACGTGTACATTACCTTAAAAGAAAGAGTTTCTAGAGTGTAAAATCGATCGGTGAAAACGTCTATGAGTCTCTAAAAACAGAGTACGTATTCAATCAAGTTGAGTTAGTAAGACAACTAGACCTATGTATAAATGTGTCACGCGAAGTGGATTTTATACTTTTCCTTTCTACTCTTAAGGACATACCATTCATAAGTATCGTCGCCGACGTATAATTATATAAACCCCTCTAAATTTTTTATGATACAGGTCTAGTCGAGGAGTCTAAAGAGTAAATTAACAGACTACGAATAACTTTTATGAATGACGAACAATAATTAGTTCACCATGTTTATTCACTGTCGATATCCTTTTATAATTTGAACAGTTAAAACTCTAGTTGTAAAAATTAATTAAAGTAAGAAACTGAGTTCTCATACTGTGTTAAATTCAAGGATCCAATACTCAAATAAGGAACTTTCAATGTTCGTTTTTCAATAGTCGATAGTTCTTATTCTTGTTTTATTACTAAATGTCAAACCTTTTTTAAAAATCTAGAATATAAAATTAATTTTATACAAATAAAGATATCTTTTCTTTTTGTCTCTGTGTCTATCAAATTAACTGAACATTTATGTTAACAACTACTTCGATCTTGATCTTGGTCAGGTAGTCCGAAACACAGAAGAGACAGAACTGTCACTGGATATTTATATACCCGGGGTGGGAGTACGTATAACTTACGGACTGAAAAGAAACTGACTAAACGTTCCCAAACCCCCAGAAACCTGAACTTTAGTACTATAATCGAAACGTTTATGGTGTAATTGTATTTTTCGACGTCTAAAACTAAAACGTTCCTTCCTCCATTTTGAACTTATAGAACAGTTCATGATTTTTACCTAATAAATAAAATTTTGTGTGAAGTCGTTAAAGGGTCCTCGTTTTCACTTAAAAGTCAGTTACCTAGGATTGTAGGGGGTACTTTAATGACGTGATTCTTGATTCACCTGTGTAATAACGGTCACTAGTGGCCCGAGTAGTAAATGGAACGTCAGGTTGGACAGATCTGTTTTGTCGAGTAAAATGATTCATTACTCTTAAGACTTTTTTTTTTTTTTTTACTGGAGTACAGTAAACTAATGACGTGAATGTCCTTTTTGAAAATTTGGGCTATCAATTGTTTTACCAAATAAAACGTAGAGAAACTTATAAATACTGACGTAATGGAAGCCACTTTTGTCGTCCGTATAGACGTGACTGTAGAAAATACTGAGGGTCCGATAGGGTCCCTAGTTATCTTAGTAACCCTTTCTAGTAAAACGAGAGACAGTATTAGTCCGGTGACCTCTTGAGTAAACACCGGATTTACTCGGTGACTTTGTGTGACTTCAGTCCCGATCTTATAGACTTCTAACGCTTCTTTTTTCGATGTGTTTTCCTTCTCCCCCGTCTAATTTAAAATCTAGGACCCCTCGTCTTTAGTCCTCTATATTTCTTTCTAATCTCTTTGACTAAAAAAAAAAAATGAAACAAAAGAGAACTCTTAGAACTAGATAATTTTACCGATTTCCTTAGAGACATTAAATTCTTTCACCAATAACTTTTGGATTCGATTCATACAGTTATAAGAGTGTCTCTTTAGAGGACTTATACGATTGAATGTTCAAAGAACGTGTGTAGATTTCTCTCACACTCTGTCATTTTACCAAAAGGGAAACTGGACGCACATCTAAACAATGAGTTTCACACACGCACAACCCCCTCCCCGCCCCACCCCCCCAGACTGACAAAGACACGAGTTTTCGGTCATTTGTCCGGTCCAACCACCTTTCCTTTCAAACGAAATAAAGTCTGCGGCCGTTGACCTCCTCCCTTTCACCACCGCCTGAAGACAGGTTTCCGGCTGAGAGGGTGGTGACTGTTTCGTCCCCCACTCTCGAAAATATTTGTCTCCACCCCGTCACCCCCCTGATGTACGTCTTTGTCGTGTCAGTAGAGATTGTCAGTAGAGGTTTAACCAGTAGTCACCAGACTGGTCGTACTAGAACTAGTAAAATCCACGTCAATTAGAAGTCAAGGTCCCAGGGAAACAAGGGTAAAGAAACGTCAGGTAAGAGTCTTAACACCGGAGGGTACAGGACCTATGTCAGACTAGCAGTACATCAATTGAAGAAGTGGACCACAAAACCATAGACATTCTGTCGAGTATCCTATACCGAGTCTTATCATAGGTATCGGGAACTCTTTCTCGATCTCAGGAACTGAAACGAATACTAATGACAATCCTGGTTTGTCCGTGGTACTGTCCGAAGTCCCCCGGTTCCATCCGGATTCAGAGGAAATGTCTCCCCGACTCAATAACGGTTCCTCCTCGACTCTAGTAGGAGACGCCCGCGGTCCTGAGCTGGTTAGTCATATGAGGGACATCGGACCAAGTTCGAATAGTCCTGTCCCTGCTTTTGTGGGGACTCTTTCGGGCACGTACTCTTTTAGATCGGTTAATCGTCTACGATTTCTTGGGAACGTTGGTTAGACGGGGACAGTTGAGGGACAGAAACAAAATTGGGATATTTATGAGGACACTAAGTCCCGAGCCCCGGGAACAAGGTGAGGTAACGTAACCTACTTTGAACCCAGGACCGAACTCGATCTTTATTTAAGGGAAAAACGCAAACGTAACGACACCTACAGAACAAGAGAGTCAAGACCCCTAACCCTGGAACCCGTATTGTTAATGTAATCCTAAGAAATCAGAGGAAACTGACAAAGGGAAACAAAGTCGTAAACAGTCAAGAGACTAATTTGAATAAGAAGCTGATTTCAAAAGGTGTCCGTTTTCCTCCCCTCTTCTGTGTCCCCCACCCCCGACTCCCGTTCCTAGTATCTCATCACGAGACAAAGTCTAAATGAGCTCTAACAAATGTATGTATTATAAGGAAGGATGAACCGACTTTCGTTCGTGACGTCGGGACAAGAGATCTGGGAGTTGAAGGGTACATGTACTCTACAATCTAAATCGGGTCTATCTCTTTTAATTTGTAAAGAATTAGTTTCTTCAGTAACAATTCGATTTAAGGATTATAACTTGTTCAATCGTTCGGAAGATTCAATTCAACACAATCACTGACTTCGCTGAATCGTCGTCGTCGTCGTCACTGAAACATACTGGTTCATGTCTGTGGGACGACGACGATTCAGCGAAGTCAGTACAGCCTGAGACACGCTGGGGTATCTGTCGTCGGGTGGCCCGAGGTGGCAGGGACCCTAAGAGGTCCGTTCTTATGACCTTACCCAACCGTAAAGGAGGAGGTCACGTACTTTCACTTTCACTTTCACTTTACCGAATCAGCACCATCGTTAAGGTACCTGACGTCGGATGGTCCGAGGAGACAGGTACCCTAAAAGGTCCGTTCTCATGACCTCACCCCACGTCAGATTTCCGTAAAATTCTTGCTTAAACTCAGTCGATATCTCTACACCTACTTGGATCTCGGACAATGTACCTTACTCTACAGTCTTTCTCTTTTTGTTTATAGCATATACTTACGAATATATGCCTTAAATCTTTCTACCATGACTACTCGTCCCGTCCTTCTCTCTACGTCTGTATCTCTTGTCTGAACGCCTACGTCGTCCCTTTCCTCTCCCCCCCTACGTAACGCTCTCGTCGCGACTGTATACGAGTCGTGGCACACATTTCGTCCACCGACCCCCCTGGCCAAGTCGGATCTCGTGTCCCTCGAGTCGAGTCACGAGACACTGTTGGACCAGCNCCCCGCCTATCCCGTTGCCACCCTCTCTCCGAGTTGTCTCTCCCTTACGTATACATGTGTCTTGACTAAGTGCAACAACATGTCGTCTTTGGTTGTGTTACACCATTTCGTCGATATGAGATTGATTTTTATTTAAATTTATATATATATATATCCGGAACATACTAGACCGGACCGAGTGGTCCGGTTTGAACAGAGGGCGGTGACACTATATTGAGGGTAGGTGTGAGTAAAGAGTTTGTTATAAAGCAAAGGTACCAGATCAGACACACGAAGGCATCGAGACACAGAAAAGGTGAAATGAGAGTAGCCGCACTTCGTTATGGGAGAGGAATAGACTAGACGTTTGAAAACGATAGGAAGACGGTCTTAACTCTCTAATGAAGAAGACTTAAAAGAGGACTAGAAAGGGGTCGACAAGGGACGAAGTAGAAGTCTCGAAGCAGATGGAGAAACAGGTACAAGGACACTTTCGTGAGTCGGGGTCGGGTTGTAGATATGGACACGGTCCGAAGTTTGACTTGGTTTCTTAGTCTTAATACTTATTGTCACATCTTTACACTAAGTAGAATTCAAGGTGTTGATATAGTTCTTAACTACGTCATAGTATCCTCAAATATCGAGAACCGTGCATCCCTTTTTGATGTCATTTTCACTAGATCTCGAGGACCTTACTCCCGCTCGCTGTCAATTTTAAAGACTACCCCTCCTGTCTCACCCGTAGTGACTCTTCCACCAAATTCGTTTCTAAATTTACTCCACTTTCTTACTACAGGATCTTGAAGTCAGTCACACGGACGGGGTCTCCCTCACGTCTCTCTCATCTCCCCCACTCCAGTCTGACCACCCTGGGACACACGGTTGATACTCCAAGAGAAATCGAGAGTCTGACGATACCCTTGAAAGAAAGGATCACGGTCGGAGCATCACCCTTGGACTATAGACTTGGTAGGTAAAACGTCCCTTACAGAATGGACCTTGACACTCATTTAAGAGTCCCCTTTCTCTCCTTAGGTTTCTCCTATTTCACGATGTAAACATGAAATACATTTACGGAACACTATTACACTAAATATTATTTTTCAAATATGGACTACGAACAGGGGTAAAGACTGTGTCTCGACGACTTTGGGAATCTTAAAGGATCCACTACTCTCCCACCATTGAAAGTTCGACTTGGATTCCTACGTCCGATCCACGGTTCTCTTGGTTGGTGTACTAATCTCCCAACCTTGAAAGTCAGGTTGGAGGACTGGAGACCCTTCACCGTGTCCCTCCCCGATCTCCAATTTAGTCAGTGACTACCGGTTCCAAATGGATTAGAACGGACACATTACTTCGGAAGTATTTTGGGGTTTTTCTGTCGTAAGTCTCTCACAGATCCAACTACTTCATACCTTTAAGTCCCTTTCACCATGTGAGTCTTTTCCGTATCTTAGAGACTCGGGAGGGATATGGAACGAGATACGTAGAGAAGGTAGACTGGCTAAGACTCAATATAGAAAAATATTATTTGACTACTAGATTATTCATCTTTCAAAGGGACTCAAGACACTCAGTGTGATCGTTTAATTAACTTAGGGTTCCTCAGTGACCTTGGAGGTTAGATGTCGATCACTCAGTCTTGTTGTTGACTGTTGGGGTAGAACACTAACCGTCGACTTCTCCCTTTCGCTCGTTAAAACGTCCTGACTCGGAGTTACACACCTTAGAGTACGAGAGAGGTCCGTCTACCACACTCTTAACTCGACTTAACATCCTGTGGGTCGACCACAGTCCTTTAAAGACCCACGACATCTTTTTGAAGGGGGTTCCACCTTAACCAGGGTCTCAAAATATGTATTTCGGACGACTTACGGGCCGTACTTAACTTTTAACTTTTCGTGTTTCGTACCTTTGTAGAAAATCCACTGTCTGTAATTTATTTTTTTCTACCTTTTGTCAGTCGGTGACGGACCATAACGAAAACCTGTAGGTCTGACAGACGTTTAGGGTAGGTGTTCTTACTTTTGCTTTCCTTTTCTTATCTTAGTTTCCATTATACCCTAAAGTAGTAATTAGAAGGTTTTTTTTCTCTGGTAGTCTCTTCACCCTGGATGGAGAAGTCCAATTTATTTCACTACCCCCTGTCCAGTACCTCTCCCACGGGGCTTCCTCCTCTCGGTGGTTCTTTGGGGTTCATCCTCTCCTGGAGGTTTTTATCCAGTTTAGAAGAAATGATACCCTTTAGACAGGTGTTCCCGGTGGTAAGTCTGTCTTCCTTTCAAACAATTGTTGAACCCGAGTGAGGACTTCAGATGGTTGTCTTCTACGTTGTAACCCGTTCCCCGTTCTGTGTATCAGTTCTTTTTAGTGGTAGTCAGTTGTAAAACCTTTTTGTGTTTCCAACCCGGTGTTCATGGTCGTTCATAAACAATATTCCTTTAGAAAGCGTGAATTGAGAAGATTTAGAAAAGATCCAGTGTTTGGATCTTAAACTACTACGGAGAACTGTAAGGGGGATCCCTTTACACGTGTACTTGTGAGTTTAAGTACAAGTCAAAGTCTCTGAAGTTTCTGGAGTACACCGGACACCTACGGTCCATTCTGGGAAACTTTATCTTCGATAAGGCCTCTTAAAGGGGAAGTGTCTTTAAATTTCGGACCGTCCTCTTATAGGAAAGTGGACATGACATATTTTGTTTCTTAACAATTATGTCTACCACGTCCCCCATGTCCCCTTGGTACCGGAAATTAAGTCGTGACGGAATCATCTACCTCCTCATTTCCAAAGACTCCTTGTTAAGTGTAGAGTATCGACATGGACCATTTCAAGAATCGGATGTCTTTATTATTACTATCAGTTTCTAACAACACATGGATGGCGTACAGTCCAGAGACCGTGGTTCGACAAGTGCATAAATTGTTTATCATTAGCTCTTAAAATCATCAGTAGAATGTATTCAATTATGTGTCTCAATCGAATCTCCTATCGAACTTCATATAGTTCAGGAGTTCCATTCAATCCGAAGGGGTTGCTAAGCTACCATTTCTTAGGCGGACGTTCCGTCCTCTACACCCAAGCTAGGGACCCAATCCTTTTAGGGGATCTCCTCCTTTACCGTTGGGTGAGGTCATAAGAACGGACTTTTCAGGGTACCTGTCTTCTTGGGCCGTCTGATGTCAAGTACCCCAGCGTCTCTCACTCTACACTGACCCGTGACGTGTCGTGACGTTAGTTTCCCTAGGCAATAACAATGTCAGTCCCTCATGATTTCTCGACCCCGTCCGGTGCATCCTTCGGGGTGGTCCCGTGGCTTGTGGTGGGGAGGGACTTTTCAGTAACTGGGTAGGTTTCGTATTATTGGTTTATCAGGGGATTCCGAGTAATATAAAACCAATTCTGACAGTCCTTTAATGTGACTCACACTTATAGGTTTTGATGACGACTTTGGTTCTGACTTGGTCCCCGGAAATCTAGAAGTCGATTACGAGAGTGTTCACTCGATAAAGTCGAACGAGTCCACTGAAGAGGACATATTGGTATTACCTTATTATAAACAAAATGTTATTATTTTCTTTAAAGTTATTATTATAAATTTTATCATAACTTTTTATTATTATAAAGTTTTTATTTAATGTTACTACTCCGTTCTGGGGACAAATGTTCGATCCTTGCCTTGTAGCGAGTCAGCACAGGTTGAAAAACGCTGGGGTACCTGACATCGGATGAAACGAGGAGACAGGTACCCTAAAAGGTCCGTTACCATGACGTCACCCAACGGTAAAGGAAGAGGTCGTCTAGAAGGGTTGGGTCCCTAACTTGGGTCCAGAGGACGTAACGTCTGTCTGCGAAATGGCAGATTCGGTGGTCCCTTCAAAACAAACAAATGTTCGATCTCGATTTATTAAAGTGAAAAGAGTCATGACACGGATTGACGGGACATTAGACAAAAAGGGTAAATGTTTATTTAGAACTTAAAAAGAGTGTATTTTTTTTTCAGGGTGTATTAAAATGAACCGTAAAGATAGGATTATATACGAATTAAAGATCTTTTGACCGTCGTACCAGGTGAATTTTAAAATTAATTTATAATGAAAGGGTATTTCGTTGTAAGGGTATCCCAGTGATTGTATCAGTCCTAACCTTTGGTTGACTTCTGGTTTCGAGGTTCCTCTAGTGATTTCACTTTACGTCTGTGTTTTTTCTTGACTTGTTCTACTTTATTCACCTTTACGAGACACCATTGTCTGATTGTCCGGAGGTTTTACCGGGTACAGGATTACAATGTTTAGTCCAGACCGACGAACGACGAGTTGTTAGTTATGAGGTCTCTCTCTGTTTACAATTGTCTTTCCTTTCAATGAAAATTAGTCTTTCACCGGTTAGCCCCCTCTACCACCTGAGTCACAACAACGAGGGGTTGTGCGGGGGGTGTTTGACAGAGATTTCTAAGAAGAGGCGGTACTTTCAAAAATTTCCCTTTTTCACTTCATTAGAGTTAATTAGGGACTCTACCTCCCACTCTTAATAGTGGTAGGATGTGACAAACGTCCGAACAACTAAACATTAAAAAGAAGATTACGTGAGTACAATTATATCAAATAAGTACTCTAATGATTTCCCCTTCGATTCCTTCTGTTGACAGTAGACGATTAATAAATCGGAAGTAAAGATGAAGAGACTAGATGTTTTTCTTGGTTGTCTAATCCTTTCCATACCATACTAGTCTTCTAAACTTTCCGTCTGAAGAGGTCATCAGGTCACCAATTCTGAGGCCCGAAGGTGACGTACCCTGTACCTAAGCTAGGGACTAGTCCCTTTATTCTAGAGTGTACGGTACACCGTACCGGTTTTATTAATTAATTAATTAATTTTTAAAATTTTCTAAACTTTTCACACGACCCCGCTTCTACTCATCTCGGATCCCCACGGACCAAATTCCAATCACTACTCTGTTTTCCCACGGAGGACGCCTGTCGCGAAAGGACGGTTTTCGACGAATGTTTAGGGATGAACAGTCTTGTAGTAAGGTAAAGATACCCTAATGCCCGTTTTCAACCAGAAGACATCGAAGGAGTACGACTGTACTGTGTCCCACGGTAAAGGAATCTCACCTTCTATTGGTGTACTCAGGGTTTGTAGAGAAACGACTGATAACATTGACGTACCAATGTCTATGTCCGTTTTGTTAGATAAATAAAACTACGGGCGTTTCTATATCTAGTTATACTCTTTGCCACAATTATAAGAGCGTCAAGAACCTTGACACGGTCGGTGTCTAAGGCATAGTGAGTTCTACCTCGTCGAATACGGTACCGACGCCAGACCCGTCGTACGTCAATCGAAAACAGGGAGACCCCCGTCAATGTCATAGACCTTTTGTTGAGTCCTTACGCGTAGTCTATGGCTCAGACACAGAGATAATAGGATTAGTAATCGACGAACTCCGACGAGACAACACTGAGTCTGTCCGGAACTTCTGAAGTCGAAAAGATGAAGAGATATTTGTTCTTCGTCTTCTGTCCTTTCCCGGAAACACAACACGGACCCTGGTCCCCACTTCCCCTTCCCGTGTACCAAGATAAGGTAATTAGGGGTCTGTTATGTCATTCTACGATCCATTGGACCGTTTCCTCTTAATTCCATCGTCTACCTTAACAGACGAGTGGCCGAATGAAACTCTACTCCTCTCGTATGAGCTGGTCGATCCTCCGGGTGACATTAGTGATCTCAGGAATACCCATCTTCTCCTTCGTCTTCTTTCTTTTGGTCTGTCAACCATCGAGTCCTCTCTGAGTCGGGTCGTAACGACCCGACTTCCACCTTCCCCTGGTCTTCCTTACACCCGTTGTCGGAGACTTTCGACCTTTCCCGTTCTCTTTCCTAAGAGAGGGAGACACACACACACACACACACACACACACACACGCGCGCGCGAGTCAGCAAGACTGAGAAACGTTGGGGTACCTGGGGGACGGTCTGAGGAGACAGTTACCCTAAAGGGTCCGTTCTTATGATGTCGTCCAACCGTAAAGGATGAGATCCCCTAGAAGGACTGGGTCCCTATCTTGGACGCAGAGGGTGCAACCGTCCGCCTAAGACATAGTGACTCGGTGAGCCCCTCGGGTAAGAGGGTACCACGGACACGTTTTCTTGCGTCGGAGTGGTAGTAGAACTAAAATCGGGCCCCCCAATTAAACCCAGGAGAGTGGAGACCTTGACATTCTGTCATTATTTACACACGGTAAAGTTCACTGATACCAACACCGTTAGACAATGTTATCGATGGTCTTTGTTTATATCCAAACATATTTTTGAAAATAATCATTCAATTGACTTATAACCTTAAAATTTTACATAGTAGAAACTTAAAAATTATGGTTTACACGAAACCTAATTAAAACATCAAACTTCTATTCGAGAGAAACTACTGAATTTCAGAGTCTAAGAAAATAGGATTTATTAAAAATTTGGATTTTTGAGTCATTTATAACCTTCCATCGTAATATTGATTCAAGACTATGACCAAAATTCATCTAAGGTACACTTTAAATTACATCCTCTGATTTAGATTGTAGTAAAAGGAATCAGTGTGTTTAAGGATGTAGAGGTTCTATCAATCCATTTTAACCACATTATTTTCTTAACCCACCCTGACGACCATTTAAAATTTGATGGTATGTCGAATTCTCAGACTAGAGACCTTACGTTATAGACAAAGGAAAGACACATTCATAACTATTGTAATGAGTAACTGGTATCCCATGTGAGACTTTACAAAAGTCACCTTTAAACAAACAAAGTAATTACGACAAAGTGGTCAATCTGTATTAAGTTGTTCACACTTACTATGTTGACCTTCGTCTTGAAGGTCAAAAAAGTTTGAATTGACGATTGAAGCACTTACCAAGTCTACCATTTCTCAGGCAGACGTTACGCCCTCTGGACTCAAACTAGCGACCCAGACCTTCTAGGAGACCTCCTCCCGTACCGTTGGGTGAGGTCATAAGAACGGACCTCTTAAGGTACCTGTCCCCTTGGAACTTTCGATGTCAGATACTCCATCGTAACTCAGTCTGTGTTGACTCACTCTTTGTGAAGGTGTGAAAGGGACCACTAGGTCACCGACTGAGGAACGACAGTTATATCCCCTGGACCCAAGGTAGGGACTAGTCTTTCATCTAACGTGCACGAGGTTGATTCAAGTTTATAACGTTGTTTCTAGGGTGTACGGGGTCGATTCTGTCCCGTGTCAGTTTATTTATTTCTTTACAAGTTTTTTTTTCTTCTTCTTCTTTTGGGTAACCCGGAGTCAAAGGAGATATTGTACCTCTATTTTAGACAATACCGGACTTAACGTAAAAGGGTTTTAAGTCTACAGTGTCGTGGAGTCTGACAATGGTAAAAACTTCTATTGGAACAATTTTACTCCGGGAATCCCATCCTGTAAGTAGGTTAGACTGACCACAGGAATCTCTTCTTCTCTCTGTCTCCTGTGACTGCGTGTCTGTTTACGGGGACACTCCTTTTTAGGTGGCCTCCCCTCGATGGACGTTCGGGTTCCCTGTCCGGACTTCGGCTGGGACGGTGGTACCGGGAGTCTCCTTCGGGCGGAACGGACGTGGAACCGGATCCTGAAAGTCGGAAATCTTGACCCTCTTACATTTAGGGAGAACAAGTCCATGGGTAAGACAACCCATGTTCGTTGGGATCGTTTGACTGTTTTATGAGGTAGGTGTCTCATTTATTCATTTATGAAGTGTCTCATTTATTTTTCTAGTGTATACAAGTCTCGTGATCTATTCGTCAGTCCTATTTCCATAACCCTCATTGTGTCTCTACAACTCGGTTTCTGTTTTAAAATTAAAAAAGTCTGCTAAAAATGTAGAGTTCTTAATTGGGAAACTAGGGAAACAAAAGAGGTCATTTAAATATATCTTCTTCGTGTGGAGATGGGTCTTCATTTTAAGGATTAATTATAACGTTCATAAAACCCTCATATACTGTATAAAACTTTTGTTTGTTTCAGTAAATAGACTTTATTAGGTCTTTCCGTTCCAGACTATCAATCTATTAGTAACGTCGGTGTTAAAGAAAGGTGTCGTCGAACCACCTTTTTTTTAAAAAAAAAAGAGATTATTCTCTTGCAACGAAGTCAACGAAGAATCCGTGTAAATTTAGTCGATAAATCTAGTAAAGATTTACAAAGAAACCTTCTATTTTCGTTTCGTAAGATTCAGTACTGTGGAAGTTCAACATCTAAAGTCTGATCTTAAACTCTCTGAATTTTCGAAACTTAGTTTTTCCTTTATTACTGTCTTTGTAAATATCGTTTGAAGACTTATAACTCCTTTTTGTCGAAAATGTTTTTACTTTGTTTGGTTTTTTTTTGTCTTTTCGGTGACCACAAATTTAGTTTAAAATACGAATTCGGACACTATGAACGAGTTCGTAGAGCCAAGTATACCCGGACAAAGGGTCTTCGTCAAAAGGAGACCTGTTCGTCACCACCATAGTGGGGGAGCAGTCTCTTCAGTGTCACCACAACGTGTATACTATTGGTGACCCAGAGTCTAAAGAAAAGTTTAATCAAAAGAAAAGGGTACATAGGCGTCTCTGGTAGGGGGAGGACACACCAAGAGGCAAGGAAAGTAGGGTTTCGGTTCACTTTGTGACCGAGATCCTACTTTCTTAGACTCCGAATTTGAATAGTTAATACTGTGTAAAAGTCAAATGTCTTAATTAAATGTCGTGTCGCCCATAGTCTTTAGGACCATAATTGAGTAATTATTTATGAGAAGTGTTTCGGGCGGAAGTAGACGAAGTGTAAGGACAAGTACAACAAGGGTCAGGCGATAACCCTAGAGGACCCTCTGAATCGACCAAACGAGGTCCGACCAGGTCCGTCACCACCGACGTCTTCGGGTCCGAACGTCCCTTCGGTGGAAGGTGATGTCAGAACTTGGAACCAGTGACACTGACGAGTGTGGTCACTCTGTCACAGTACCGGGGTAGATGAAGGGAAGGGTCCGTGACTGTGGGTATTGGGACTTCCGAGTCGTCTAGGGGTTCTAGATCACTAGGTCGACACTGGGACCGAAGATCTCGTCTCGTCGTCCTACCTGGCATTGATAGACCCGAAGACCCGGGATTGATAGTTTCAAACTTGGTACACTACGAGGGCGTAACGGATTGGACGAGACCTCAGATTAAGACCCAAGTCTAGAGGAAATCCGATCTCTAGGGTCTATAGGGGACTTATATTACATGAGGATCTTCCGTCTTCCCGAAAAATCTTCGACGAAACAAAAGAATACCCAAAGATCTAAAGGGGTACCTAAACGACGTGTTTACGTTCGAACCGGTTCCACTTGGAGTATATCGATATTAAAACTATGACACAGGGAGTATGTGTCACCTCGTTTGACAGGGAACCTGAGTTATGTACAAATTGAGGTTAATCGATATGATTTTGGAATATTAGTTTGTAAAGACCCGAAGTAAAAGGATCGTTCTACAAGAGATTCTAGGGGACGGTCCTGGTCGAAGATCCTAAGGTGTTCCGTAGTCGATGGACGATTCGGTCTTCTCTGNAGAACTTGGAACCAGTGACACTGACGAGTGTGGTCACTCTGTCACAGTACCGGGGTAGATGAAGGGAAGGGTCCGTGACTGTGGGTATTGGGACTTCCGAGTCGTCTAGGGGTTCTAGATCACTAGGTCGACACTGGGACCGAAGATCTCGTCTCGTCGTCCTACCTGGCATTGATAGACCCGAAGACCCGGGATTGATAGTTTCAAACTTGGTACACTACGAGGGCGTAACGGATTGGACGAGACCTCAGATTAAGACCCAAGTCTAGAGGAAATCCGATCTCTAGGGTCTATAGGGGACTTATATTACATGAGGATCTTCCGTCTTCCCGAAAAATCTTCGACGAAACAAAAGAATACCCAAAGATCTAAAGGGGTACCTAAACGACGTGTTTACGTTCGAACCGGTTCCACTTGGAGTATATCGATATTAAAACTATGACACAGGGAGTATGTGTCACCTCGTTTGACAGGGAACCTGAGTTATGTACAAATTGAGGTTAATCGATATGATTTTGGAATATTAGTTTGTAAAGACCCGAAGTAAAAGGATCGTTCTACAAGAGATTCTAGGGGACGGTCCTGGTCGAAGATCCTAAGGTGTTCCGTAGTCGATGGACGATTCGGTCTTCTCTGTCCCCACCGGTCCCCCGACAATTTTGGTAGTCCCTAGTTGTAAGACTTACGTTCTATCAATGGCGTTGGGACTTTCTAAACCATATCGAAGAAGTTTTTCGGAAGTAAGGGGGACATTGTCAGTGAGACCAATACAAAGAGACACCGACTAAGTGGTGTCCGTCCGACACATGGTGCAGGTAGTTCAGTCACTACGGTAGGTTGGTAGAATAGGAGACAGCAGGGGAAGAGGAGGACGGGAGTTAGAAAGGGTGGTAGTCCCAGAAAAGTTTACTCAGTCGAGAAGCGTAGTCCACCGGTTTCATAGTCTCAAAGTCGAAGTTGTAATCAGGAAGGTTACTTGTGGGTCCTGACTAGAGGAAATCCTACCTGACCAACCTAGAGGAACGTCAGGTTTCCTGAGAGTTCTCAGAAGAGGTTGTGGTGTTAAGTTTTCGTAGTTAAGAAGTCGTGAGTCAAAAGTTTTGGGTTCCGTAATCTTCTAGTAAGAGTTTCGTGAAGTGTCAACAAGATTGGTTAGAGAGAGACCGTCTTAGAATTACCCTTCTTAGAATTACCCATCGAAAAAGGAAATTAGTCTACTTCACCGAAGAATAAAACAAAATTTTTAAAACGTTTCAAGAATTTCGTCACAGTGATGGTTAATTTCGGCAGATTCATTTTCGTCCAAAATTGAAGACAACAATAAGTTTGGTAACAAAGAGTAGTGAAAAAACCCCTAAAGACATTGTAGTCTGAACTATATAACCCTTGGTCCCAGGGTACCCCTGAGAATCTCCGAGTAGGATTACTCTAAGTCTCGTATTCTTGAAGATCAGGGTAGTTGACACTCACGTACTTACACTGAGATCGTGAAGGTTACTCTTTAATCGAATTTCATGCGTCGGACGGACACCACTCAGTCAGTGTCTCTTTGTATTGGTCTCACTGGCAATGTTCCCCTTACTTCCGAAAAACTTCTTCGATATGGTTTAGAAAGTCCCAACACCATTGATAGAACACAAGCCTTACAACTAGGGACTACCAAAATTGTCGGGGGACCGGTGGGGACAGAGAAGACCGAATCGTCCATCGACTACGGAGTACCTTAGGATCTTCGACCAGGACCGTCCCTAGAATCTCTTGTAGAACGATCCTTTTACTTCGGGTCTTTACGAACTAATATTCCAAAATCATATCGATTAACCTCAATTTGTACATAACTCAGGTTCCCTGTCAAACGAGGTGACACACACTCCCTGTGTTACAGTTTCAATACCGATATACTCCAAGTGGAACCGGTTCGAACGTAAACACGTCGTTTAGGTACCCCTTTAGATCTTTGGGTATTCTTTTGTTTCGTCGAAGATTTTTCGGAAGACGGAAGATCCTTATGTAATATAAGTCCCCTATAGACCCTAGAGATCAGATTTCCTCTAGACTTGGGTCTTAGTCTGAGGTCTCGTCCAATCCGTTACGCCGTCGTAGTGTACCAAGTTTGAAACTATCAATCCCGGGTCTTCGGGTCTATCAATGTCAGGTAGGACGACGAGACGAGATCTTCGGTCCCAGTGTCGACCTGGTGATCTAGAACCCCTAAACGACTCGGAAGTCCCAATACCCACAGTCACGGACCCCTCCCTTCATCTACCCCGGTACTGTGACACGGTGACCACACTTGTCAGTGTCACTGAAAGAAGTCTCAGGTTGAGAGTGTAGGTATGTACTGGTGACCTTTTTAGTATCGGGACTGATCTGCCTGGAAACAACTGTTCCTTTACAGAGACGAAAAATTATACGACAGATCCAACCAGTATTGAAAGGAAGGTTCCTCATTCACAGAAAATTAAAGTACCGACGTTAGTGGTAGACGTCACTAAAACTCGGGATCTGTGGTATAATTTTTCGTCTCTGTAATGAAACGGTTGTTTGCAGACAAATCAGTTCCGATACCGAAAAGGTCACCAGTACATACTTACACTCTCAACCTGATACTTCTTTCGACTCACGGCTTCTTAACTACAAAAACTTGACACCACAACCTCTTCTGAGAACTCTTAGGGAACCTGACGTTCCTCTAGGTTGGTCAGGTAGGATTTCCTCTAGTCAGGACCCACAAGTAACCTTCCAGACTACAACTTCGACTTTGAGGTTATGAAACCGGTGGACTACGCTTCTCGACTGAGTAAACTCTTCTGGGACTACCACCCTTTCTGACTCCCGTCCTCCTCTTCCCCTGCGGTCTCGTACTCTGTCAACCTGCAGTAGTGACTGAGTTACCTGTACCCAAATCCATCTGAGGTCGTCAACCACTACCTATCCCTCAGGACCGTACGACACCAAGTGTTCAGTCTGTGCTGACTCGTTGACTTGACTTGACTCAGTGTAAACCTCTGGTCTTTAGTGACTACCGACACTGTAAAAGACAAATAACTATACTGTCTTCTATAAAAGTAAAGTGTGAGAGAAAGAGGGAAAATTTCGGGTTGAATTTCGTCAGTTAGTATGTATTCTGAACGTACAAGTTTTCCTTTTTGATAGAGTTCCAATTTTCTATGAACATCAGTCGAGGACTCCTAGAGGATCTTGGTGCAGAACCGAAGTTATCGGATTTCAGAAGACAGGTCATCAATTCTCATTATGGTACGTCCGACCACAAGCCCCATAGGTCAGGGACGAACCGTGACCGGGGAAGAGACCCCCTGAAAATTCTTGGGGTCCCGAAAAGAACGGGAGTGACGGGGTGAACTCGAAGGACGACACCTTAGGTTGTAGAGAACGAGAGACAGGGGAGAGGGTGGGTTGACTTTTCACAGTCAACTTCGACCCTGGAATGTACTACCACTATTTGATAGTCTTAATACACCCTCACGATTTTGGAGTCATTCAATGGAACTTTGTCATCCGGAATTTAATTCCTTCACAATCATTACCACCTTTTAAGTTTAAGTAGAGTGTAAAAGTCTGACTGTACAATCTTCGGAGAGGAAGTACGAGTGTGTGTTCGGAAGTGAAAGGACTTTAGAAAAACAGTCGAATTGCAGTAAAAGACCCGAAAAGTCGTGGAGGTGGTACTGTGACCTTTGAACGGAGTGATAAAGACCCGTAAACGACAAGATACGTCGGTCTCTCAAAATTTACTGAAGTTCCATAAGATCCTATATCACCCCTTTAATATGTTCCAGTAAATTATACTAAATTAAAACCATTAAGTCTTTGGTCTTATGGTCTTGTTACATTAAGAAAATTCTAGAGACACTGGAGGAAAAATTATACCTCCAGATCTTTAACTTTTTAATTTAATAAAATAGTTCTACCTTGTTCTTCAGTTATAATCTCGTACCTTCATGTCGGTATAAGACGTTCAGAACTAGATAATTAGTTGACTCTGAGTTGAGTCGACAGATTTTCTCCGTTTTCTTATTTCTAAGTCAAACCCCCGAAATATCCGAATCTTCTCTTATACGTATATCAAGTTGATATCTTTGACCTCTACCACACGATAAATTATGAACGAGTGGTGACTTAGTGAACTTATAATATTGTTTAAGACGGATTTCACGTTAGACTCTATGAACAAGGTCTTAATAGATAGACCAATCTTCAAAATACGGAAAGGTTTCAACTTATACTTACTACCCATACATCAGTGTATGTCGGGGTTTAGGATTCTGTCATTAATATATGTCAAATTGTTTTTTGTCAATTAATAACGTCCAACATCTTTTCTATTGGAGTCTATACGTCTACTGTGGTGGGAATACCGTCTCTCACTTCTCTTTGACTCTTCGGACAACTACTTCCACTTCTTCCTCTCACTTTTTCAACCGAATTTCGAGTTGTAAGTCTTTTGCTTCTAGTACCGTAGACCAGGGTAGTGAAGTACCCTTTATCTACCCCTTTGTCACCGACTGAAAGAAAAACCCCCGAGGTTTTAGTGACATCTACCACTGACGTCGGTACTTTAATTTTCTGCGAATGAGGAACTTTCCTTTCAATGTTGGTTGGATCTATCGTATAAGTTTTCGTCTCTGTAATGAAACGGTTGTTTCCAGGTAGATCAGCTCCGATACAAAAAAGGTCATCAGTACATACCTACACTCTCAACCTGACACTTCTTTCGACTCGCGGCTTCTTAAGTACGAAAACTTGACACCACAACCTCTTCTGAGAACTCTCAGGGAACCTGACGTTCCTCTAGGTTGGTCAGGTAAGACTTCCTCTAGTTGGGACCCTAAAGAAACCTTCCTTACTACGATTTCGACTTTGAGGTCATGAAACCGGTGGAGTACGCTTTTCAACTAAGTAACCTTTTCTGAGACTACGACCCTCCCTAACCCCCACCCTCCTCCTCCCCTACTACTCCACCGACCTACCGTAGTGCCTGAGCTACCTGAACTCAGACTCACTTGAGGTCCTCTACCACTACTTGTCCCTCCGGACCGCACGACACTAAGTACCCCAGCGTTTCTCAGCCTATACTGACTCGCTGACTTTACTTGACTTGACTTGACTTTCGGTTTGGTCAGTCAATAGAAATATTTACTCATTTATTCATAGTTGACACACACCGAACCTATAGAGAGTCCCTCGACATAGTGTACTGTGTCGACCCCCGTCTGTGTTGAGTTTGACCTACTGGAACACCCATTAGTTGACTGAATAGTTCACTAATTGGTGAATGTCTTTATAGGAAGATATAATTTCCAAATGATGGTAGTATCACCCCGAAGGGACCACCGAGTCTCCAATTTCGTAGACGGATGTTACGTCCTCTGGACCCAAGTTAGGGACCCAGCCCTTCTAGGAGACCTCTTCCTTTACCGTTGGGTGCCTGCCTTGATATCAGGACGCCCCAGCGTTTCTCAACCTGTGCTGACTCGCTAAAGTGAAAGTGAAAGTGGTAGCATCATTTGAAAACGAAGATAACCATGTGACGACGTCATTGTCAAAACCTATAAAATAAAGGTTGGTGTGATGTTCCCTAGGACTCATTCTTAGTGGCTTATACTGAGTACATAACAACCACTTGAGACAAAAGAGACGGTACTACCAAACCTTCAACTGTTCTAGTCGATTCCGAACGAACGGACGACGACTGCATCATATTATTCCTTCTTGGAAACATAAGATAATTTTCAATTAGTGATATTCGAATTCAATGTGTATTACCGGGTAGAGACTCTTGTGACGAAGGGTCCATTACCTTCGTAATTTGATTTTATTGAAGTAAATCGAGTGTCCTTTATAGGACTGGTCCGGGTGGACACTTACTGACATTCTTCCTTCTTTAATACCGAGTCACCATTTCTTAGATGGACGTTAAGTCTTCTGGGTCTTCCGTGTCCGAGTCAGTATAGGCTGATTAGGGACCCAGGTCTACTAGGGAGCCTCTTCCTTTACCATTGGGGTGAATGTCATAAGAACACCCCCTACCCCCTCTCCCCTCCCCTACCCCCCAAGGTTTCTCAGTACACGTTGGCTCGTGAGCGAGTGAGACCTCCGATCGGTCTCGTTCCTTTACAAACTGAAATGAGGGAGGGGAAAATCATATTTTCTTCGGACATAAGGTTGAGTCCACTTTGTCAAGAAACCCTGTGGTCAGATGGTAGAAGAGGTAAACACGAAAGGTTTATTTCAACGATAAGGTACGAGGTTGTTGAGTAGAGATTTAAATAACCGGACAGAGAGCTTCAGATTCATCCTACTCGAACCTGAGCCATTGTCGTCACCTCCAACAATTCAGAGATCACAAATTCGTATTTGTATGAAACGAATATTGGTGTCAATCTCTTCTGTCCGATGAATTCCATTTCGGTGACACCTTTTTTTCTCTAGAAATTAGGTAAAACTCAAATAAAAACACACACCATAATCTTTCACTAGATCAAAGCAAGAAAATGTTCACCAACTGGTCAAAAGGGTCGTGGTGAACAATTTCTCTAACAGAAATGAGGTAACATATAAGAACGGAGGAAACAGTTTCTATTCCACAGGTATACACACACCTAAATAGAGACCCGAAAGATAAAACAAGGTAACTAGATATAAAGACAGAAACACGGTCATGGTATGACAGAACTACTGACACCGAAACATCATCTCGGACTTCAGTCCGTTCAACTAAGGAGGTCAAGGTAAGAAGAAAGAGTTCTAACGAAACCGATAAGCTCCAAAAAATATAAAGGTATGTTTAGCACTTTAATAAACAAGATCAAGACACTTTTTATGGCGACCATCGAACTATCCCTAACGTGACTTAAACATTNATCCCTAACGTGACTTAGACATCTAACGAAACCCATCATATGAGTAAAAGTGATATAACTAAGAAGACTAGGTACTTGTACCATATAAAGAAGTAAATAATCATAGGAGAAGCTAAAGAAAGTAGTCACAAAATATCAAAAGATATATATCCAGAAATCATAGAAATCCATCTATATAAGGATTCATAAAATAAGAAAAGCAACGTTACCACTTACCTTAACAAAGGAATTAAAGAAAAAGATGAAAGAGTAATAAGCACATATCCTTACGTTCCCTAAAGACACACAACTAAAATATAGGACGTTGAAATGATATAAGTAACTAATCTAGGTCATTAAAAGACCACCTCAGGAATCCCAAAAGATACATCTCCTAGTACAGTAGACATTTGTTACTCTCAAAATGAAGAAGAAAAGGTTAAACCTAAGGAAAATAAAGAAAAAGACAAGACTAACGACACCGGTTTTGAAGGTTACATTTTGGTCTTTGATATTTTGAGGATCTCCTCTTGTATCCGTTTTGTGAGAGTCTGTATTTAGTGTCGTCCTAGGAGATACTAGGTGGAGGGTCTTAAGACCTTTATTTTCGTTTTTATTTGTTTACCCTAGATTAATTTTAATTTTCGAAGACGTGTTGTTTCCTTTTATATTCGTTCCACTTTTCTGTCGGAAGACTTACCCTCTTTTATTATCGTTTACTTTGTTGACTGTTTGTTGATTAGAGTTTTTATATGTTCGTTGAATACGTCGAGTTAAGGTCTTTTTATTTGCTGGGTTAGTTTTTTACCCGGTTTCTTGATTTATCTGTAAAGAGGTTTCTTCTGTATGCCTACCGATTGTTTGTGTACTTTTCTACGAGTTGTAGTGAGTAATAATCTCTTTACGTTTAGTTTTGGTGTTACTCCATGGTGAAGTGTGGTCAGTCTTACCGACGCTAGGTTTTTAGACGTTCGTTATTTACGACCTCTCCCACACCTCTTTTCCCTTGGGAGAACGTGACAACCACCCTTACGTACGATCATGTCGGTGATACCTCTTGTCACACCTCTAAGGAATTTTTTAACGTTTATCTTGACGGAATACTGGGTCGTTAGGGTGAAGACCCGTATGTGTGGCTCCTTTGGTCTTAACTTTCTCTGTGTACATGGGGTTACAAGTAGCGTCGTGACAAATGTTATCGGTCCTGTACCTTTGTTGGATCTACAGGTAGTCGTCTACTTACCTATTCTTTCGACACCATGTATATGTGTTACCTCATAATGAGTCGGCAATTTTTCTTATGTAAACTTAGTCAAGACTACTCTACCTACTTTGACCTCGGCTAATATGTCTCACTTCATTCGGTCTTTCTATTTGTGGTTATGTCACATGATTGTGTATATATACCTTAAATCTTTCTACCATTACTACTGGGACATACACTCTGTCGTTTTCTCTGTGTCTACACATCTCGCCTGAAAACCTGACACTCCCTCTCCCTCTTCCACCCTACTAAACCCTCTTACCGTAACTTTGTACATATGATAGTACATTCTTTGTTTAGCGGTCAGATACAAACTACGTCCTATGTCCTACGAACCTCGACCACGTGACCCTACTAGGTCTCTCTACTATACCCCACCCTCCACCCTCCCCCCAAGTACAAACCCTTGAGTACATGTGGGTACCACCTAAGTACAGTTACATACCGTTTTTTGGTTATGTCATAATATTTCATTTTATTTCATTTTTATTTTTAATTTTGATCTTTTTTTTCTTTTTCTTTTTTTCTCTTACTCGGCCCGTTAGTCCGTTTCTTTTCTTTAAATAATTTCCCTTTGTTTTCCTACTCACTGGGAACTCTTCTTGGTCGTCGGGTGGGAAGACTACCTAGGGAGAATATGGGGTATCTACCCTTTGACCCAGGGGACTTCCCCCTACCAATCAAATAGAAATCGAACGTTGACCTCAGACCGTCATTCCCTTAGAACTCTCTCGACCTCCCATCCCACCAGTGCATCAGAACCCTTTCATTTACGATCGTCACTTTTGCCCTACAACGAATTCGTTACACCAATCAAAGTACCCAGTGATACTGAAATAGAAAACAGACGTTCCACTTGTGTTACTCGGTAAAATTGTTACTTAGGGGTGTGTCTGGGATAGTGAATTATATACGGACTGATACTCCGGTTTTATTTTTAAAATCTCGTATAACTCTGAAAAGGGGTACAAAAGTGAAATTTGTAAAATTACTTTCACTTGTTTTTCTTGAAAAACAATCATCACTGTGTAGTTATGTCCGTCGTCTTTCGTCCTTCTCGATAGTAAAGAGTTCAGAGTAAAACTCACACAGAAGGGTAGTACCCGTGACCTACACTTAAGGTCTAAGAGAGGGTAGTGTTTACCAGAAAGGAGTACGTGAGACGTGCGTCATGGTCCCGTCAACTGAATAGTCGGATTGAGGTTCTCATCGAGAATTAACTTTCTCTATTCGACCGTAAAGAAGTGACAAAAGATTCTTAAATCTTTTAGGTACCAATTAACACACCTCCCATAAAAGATCTGAAAGACCAAGCGCACGTAGTAGGTCTATTTCGGTTATACTCGAACTTAAAGGATTCAATATTTCCTCAGTTAATTGTTAATGGTAGTTCGACAAAAAGTCATCTCAAAAGACACTCGGATTTCCTTCAGACAACAAACGTAAGTCCAACGAAAATTAGGAGTTGTAGTCTTCTTCATTCAAGTGGAAGGTAAACGATAAAATATTATGGGGTTCATAGACTTACGTCCATAGTTTTTTCACACGATTTCTGTATTTCTTTGTTAAGTGTTTCTTCTTTAAGTACTAGTTACTTACATACTTTTTTAAATCGGGATGGTTATCAGTATCTATATGTTTATGTCACTAAAAAAAAAAAAACCGGTGTGACACACTGTATACACCCTAGAATCAAGGGACTAGTCCTTAACTTGGGCACGGGGGGACGTCACTTTCGTACCTCAGAATTGGTGACCTGGTGGAAAGGACAGTTTGACAGTTTATAAAATAAAGTTATCATTATAAATTACAACCGTTCTCGATCTACTTCGTTTGTGTAAACGTGAAATAACCTCTCTTATTTCATCTTTTTGTAAAGACCCCTTGTATAACCGGTGAATATAGTTCCCGAGAAGTCTTCCATTTTCTCGAAAACTGAGTCGACAAAATGAGGAGCCCAGACATTGTCCCTCTCGACCGAACACGAACACGAATCAGCGAGTCAACACAGTCTAAGAAACGGGTTATGCGGTACCTGACATCGGGTAGTCCGAGGAGATGGGTACCTTAAAAGGTTCGTTCTTATGACCTCACTCAACAGTAAAAGATAAGGTCCCGTAGAAAGGTTGGGTCCCTAGTTTAGTTGTAGAGAACGCAGAGGACGTAACCGTCCTTCTAAGTAATGGTGATCACGGTGGACCCTTCGGTTTGTCCCTCACGATCCACCTAGGTTTATAGGTAAGAGGGGAAGAGAATCTTTTCTTTTAAGTTGATATCGAGTATCTTAACTCCGATGAGAAGGTTGTTGTTGTTACAGTAATTTCCTTTTTATCATACATTTTGAATTTTGTGTCAAACTGAACCACACCTCTTTTTTCTGATATATTACAACTGGATGTCGTTTATCTGACGGTCATTTTATTAGCCGAAAACCCCCTAGTCGTTTCTCAATGTCAAGTCTCAGACGTTGGTACGACTCGGTGTACTTTCAGGAGTCGTTTTTTGTTCTCTGAATAAAACGTCACCCTTTTCATTCAACCCTCCCGTTATTATTTGTTTCTAGGGTACCTACTTAACCCTCTAATCCTAACTGTATATTATATGAAGACACACATTTTATCTATCGATCACCCTTCGACGACGTATGATGTCCCTTGAGTCGAGCCACGACAGACCACTGAATCTTCCCCGAGTTCTTCTTCCCCTATATCGACGAAGTGAAGTAACATGTTATCTTTGATTTTGTTGTAACATTTCGTTAATGAGAGGTTATTTTTGAAGAAATTTTTGTTCAGGTACCGAAAAATAACCGACTAAATATTAAGAGAGAGTAAGTGACTCAAGAAAAAAAGAATTGAAAATAAAACTTTATGAAAATCTGAATTATCTTCTTAGTGTTTCTATCATGTCACAAAGGTAAGTATATGGAAAGTAGGGTAGAGGGGGTCAAAATTACAGAATATATTGGTATCATGTCAACTGTTTTGATACTTTGATTATAACTACGTTATGACAATCGATTCGAGGTCCGAGATATACCTACGGAAAGAAGACAGGGACTTAGGTCAGATCCGGTAATGCACCGTAAATCAGTAGTGGAGGAATCAGAAGAGATTAGACGCTGTCAAGAAGTCAGAGGAGAACAGGACGTACTGGAACTGTGAAAACTTCTTATAACTAACCCGTAAAAGAATCCGATAAACTTACACCGACTACTAAAGAACACTAATCTACTCCACCATCTAAAACCCTTCAAATGGTCTTACTGTTCCTCGGGAAAAGTAGGATAGTACAGTCCCGTACCCACTCTAGTTGTACAGAATAACGACCACTACGATTGAAAGTAGCGAACCGGGATTTCCCAGTGATGAAAAGGGAAAGGTATGGGAACTTAATCTATACTGAGTGTCTTAGGTGGAGCGTGAGTTCCCCTGTCCTCTATTCGAGTGGGAGGACTTTCTTCCGGACAGTTTCTTGAACATAATTATCCATATACAATTTCGGTGGTACCATTAATTAGTCATAAACTTCCCTCTACAAAGTTCCCTTTATAGGATAAAGAAGAATTTGAAAGGGGTACTTAAAATCGTAAATAGTCACCTAAAACGGAAGTCGTTACTAATAACGTTATGAGATTACCACTAAAAAGACAAAGAGAAAGGAAGGAAATAATTAATCTTAAGAAGACATTCCTTCACAGTCGGAAAGGAAAGTAAGTAAATAAATAAATTAGTAAATAAATATAGTCCTACGTGAGTACTTATACATAAAAGAAGAAACCCAATTTTAAGTTCTGTTAATAATAAATAAAACAACGACTTTTATAGAATCAAACAAGTAACTCTCGAGAAAGTCAACCGTAGACACTGAAAAATTATACTAGGGTTGGAAACCAAAACCAAACCAAAAAGACAAAATAAAGAGAAAAAAGGGGCGAAGGTTTGTCCTTTGTGCAAGTAACTCAAGAACGGTTTCTATTCTTGAGAGGGAAGATCAAAGAGTTGTGGGAAGTTTCACTCCAAAAATATATATAATTATATATACCGAGTTCGGGTATTCTGACGGGAAGTAAAGTCTACGATTAACGTTCGGGTCCAACAGTGTACATGAAGACAGACTAACCGACATTTAGTCTCCAAGGGTACAGGTACGAGGACTAAGTTGACCAAACGATCTCACCGAGTGTCTTGACTGTAAAATAAACGATCTAATGGTCAAATGATATTTTTTTATACTGAGTCCTTGTCTGTCTACCTTCTCTACGTATCCCGTTCTATACCCCATTCCCGTATCTCGAAGGAACTGTAAAGGCCCACGTAGTAAGTGTAGTTTAGAGTACACGAGTGGTTGGGTCTTCGAGAGGTTTGGGACAGGAAAACCCCAAAATACCTCCGAAGTAATGTGTCAGTACGAACTAATTTAGTAACCGGTAGCTACTGTCTAGGTCGGAGGTCGGGAAGTGGGAAAGGTCCTCCAGTCCTGACTTTACACCCCGGCTTTTAAAGTTTGAAATTGGTGTACCAAACAAGAAGTCCGTTGTTCGGGGTTAGGAATCAATATAGGTAATCAGGGAATTGTTTTCTGTAGAAAACCAGTAAATCGTCTAAGGTTCCCAAAATCCTCAAAACACGGTCTTTACCCCTACTTTTAGTTTATGTATAAAGAATAATATTTAATGTAGAGTCAGTCTTTTACTTATTGTAAAAGAAGAAAAAAATATTGGAAGAAATTAGAAAAGGGGGGTTCTATGGTTAAAATTTTTAATCCTTTTCTTTGTAATTTTGGTGGTGATTTTACCTGGGATAATACACTAAGTGTTTACAATATACTCAATTATGTCATTCTTAGGGATATATATCACTAGTAAATGGTAATGTTATCCTCTTTATCATTAGATCCCATATCATTACGTACGATTTAGAAGAAATTTTTAACAAAATCTTTAATAATGCCCTTTTTATTTCACTAAAAGACTAGTAATAGTCAGAAGTAATCAAAAGTAAGTACTATCTCGTTATAGGACTTATGTACTACTCCTTCCCACAGTGTGACTATGGTTGATCCCAAGAAGCGAAAGGGATTAGTTATCTTTAACTGATCTCAGGTCTCTTCTTTAGGTCCGTTCCGAAATAACCCGACCCGACCTTCTTCGTGTTCGACCTTAGTTCTAACGGTCCTCTTTATAGCCATTTGAGTCTTTACGTCCACTGTGGTGAGAATACCTCTTTTCACTTCTTCTTGATTTTTTAGAGAACTACTTTCACTTTCTCCTCTCACTTTTTCAACCGAATTTCGAGTTGTAAGTCCTTTGCTTCTAGTTCCGTAGACCAGGGTAGTGAAGTACGCTTTATCTACCCCTTTGTCACCTTTGTCACAGTCTGAAATAAAACCCCCCGAGGTTTTAGTGACGTCTACCACTAACGTCGGTACTTTAATTTTCTACAAATGAGGAACCTTTCTTTCAATACTGGTTGGATCTATCATATGACTTTTCTCTCTATAATGAAACGGTTGTCTCCAGACAGATCAGTTCCGATACCAAAAAGGTCACCAGTACATACCTACACTCTCAACCTGACACTTCTTTCGACTCGTGTTTTCTTANGCTTTATCTACCCCTTTGTCACCTTTGTCGCAGTCTGAAATAAAACCCCCCGAGGTTTTAGTGACGTCTACCACTAACGTCGGTACTTTAATTTTCTACAAATGAGGAACCTTTCTTTCAATACTGGTTGGATCTATCATATGACTTTTCTCTCTATAATGAAACGGTTGTCTCCAGACAGATCAGTTCCGATACCAAAAAGGTCACCAGTACATACCTACACTCTCAACCTGACACTTCTTTCGACTCGTGTTTTCTTAGCTACGAAAACTTGACACCACAACCTCTTCTGAGAACTCTCAGGGAACCTGACGTTCCTCTAGGTTGGTCAAGTAGGATTTCCTCTAGTCAGGACTCACAAGTAACCTTCCTGACTACGACTTCGACTTTGAGGTTATGAAACCGGTGGAGAACCCTTCTCAACTGAGTGACCTTTTCTGGGACGACGACCCTTCTTGACTCCCGTCCTCCTCTCCTATTCTACCGACTACCGTAGTGACTGAGCTACCTGTACTCAAACTCCCTTGAGGTCCTCAACCACTACCTGTCCCTCCGGACCGTAAAACACTAAATACCCCAGCGTTTCTCACCCTGTCTACTGTGGTGGGAATACCGTCTTTCACTTCTCCTTGATTTTTCGGAGAACTACTTTCACTTTCTCCTCTCATTTTTTCAACCGAATTTCGAGTTGTGAGTCTTTTGATACTAGTACCGTAGGCCAGGGTAGTGAAGTACCCTTTACCTACCCCTTTGTCACCTTTGTCACCGACTGAAATATAAAAACCCGAGGTTTTAGTGACGTCTACCACTGACGTCGGTACTTTAATTTTCTGCGAATGAGGAACCTTCTTTTCAATACTGGTTAGATCTATCGCATAAGTTTTCGTCTCTGTAATGAAACGGCTGATTCCAGGCAGATCAGTTCCGATACCAAAAAGGACACCAGTACATTCCTACACTCTCAACCTGATACTTCTTCCGACTCACGGTTTCTTAACTACGAAAACTTAAGACCATAACCTCTTCTGAGAACTCTCAGGGAACCTGACGTTCTTCTAGGTTGGTCAGGTAGGATTTACTCTAGTCAGGACCCACAAGAAACCTTCATGACTACGACTTCGACTTTGAGGTTATGAAACCGGTGGAGTACGCTTCTTAACTGAGTAACCTTTTTCTGCGACTACGACCCTCCCTAACCCCCGTCCTCCTCTTCCCCTGCTGTCTCCTACTCAACCGACCTACCGTAGTGGCTGAACTACCTACACTCAGCCTCACTTGAGGTCCTCAACCACTACCTATCCCTCCGGACCGCACGACGCTAAGTACGCCAGTGTTTCTCAGCCTGTGTTGACTCGCTGACTTGACATGACTTTCTCAGCCTGTGTTGACTCGCTGACTTGACTTGTCTTAACTAACAGTGTTCTCCCTCACTTTTGTTCATTCTCCAAGGATACGATACACCCTACTTACATCCCACACAGGTCACTAGCCCGGTCTCCCCACCGAACCCCTCCAAACGGGTGGGGAAACCACCACAACTCACGTCCCCCGTACCCGTCCTGGGACGAAAACGAGTACTGTGGTACAAAAACGTGGGTCTAGAAGTCTTCACCGTCAACCCAAAAAACCAGAAAAACACAGAACAACAGGTCTTAAACGGGGTTGACGTGTACGTGTCAATAAAAATCAAAGAATATCAAAGAAGCATAAAATAACGATCGTGACGTCGTGGCGTCGTTTCCCAAGGTCGAGGGTCGGATAGAGTCACGAGGAGACGTTTCCTCTCCCCAGTAAGAACCTTCAGTGTGAATCTCTTCGTGTTAAGTTGTTGAGTATCGTTAATTTTATCTTTAGAGAAGAATCATCCATTTGGAGTTTCGTATAATTACTCATATTTTAGTACTGAGTGGAAAAAAGGAAGGACAGGAAGGAGTAGGACAACTCCTTTGAGAGAGTTCTGTTTGGGAGCATGAGGGAAGAATCGGGATTAAGTTCCTGGAACAAAAGAGAGGGGACGGGGGTGGGGGACGAGGTTGAAAATAAATACACCGGGTTAGATTAGAGAAAGGGTCGGTTCTCCTACAAGAGGAGAAGTCACTAATCACCCATCCCACCCGTACTCCCTCCTTTCCTGGACTGTTTATTTCCTAAAAGACATCGTTTGTCTCTTCCTTCCTCACGACATTTGTGACTTCCCTATATTCAAAATAGGGTAGTTTCTCGTTGAGGTGGGGTTTTGTTGACTAACTTAGAGGAACTACATAATGTCCAATTAACTTAACTCAGTTACTAACAAGGACTGAAGGAGTTATGTTCGACACGTAAACTAGTTATGTTAATCGTGGAGGGAAAAAGTTCACGAAGTCCTGGTATGTCTTCTGGATTAACACTTTAAACTACTTATAGTCATAAGGTTGTTGTGGGTGTGTGTTTAGTGACAAAGAGTATTTCTTTCCATCTCGAGTATTTTAATGGCCTGACAGTGGTGTAGTATTTTTCAGCTACTGAATCTTAAGATTTTAGTGTGATAAAACTTCAATCTTCCTCTGGAGACGACAATTATATTTGAATAATTATGGCAAAAATGACAATTTCCCATGGTTCTTAATACTGAGAATATTATTTCTATAGTAAAACGACTGTACTTATCGTAAGAACCCCAACAATTTTCGTTACGTACAAGGAAAATTTTACTCTCCTTTCGAACACGTGGGTTAAAAGTTGTGGAAAAATTTTTGAAAATCCTTGTGAAATATGAAGTAAAACAAACCAACCAAAGTTTATTACTATTATTAATGTTTATTCAAAAAATTTTGGTGTGAAAAGGTAACGAGTACTTATACGTTATTATACTCCACCCTTCTTATTCTGCAACTTCAAGAAAATAAGACGGGACCACCATGGTGACATTTGACTGAACTGTAATGTGAATTGTTACTGTTTGACAAAAATTATTTTGCCAGTGATGACGGAGACTCACCACCAATAAAATTCTCAAATTTAAAGTAATTAAAGTTCACGAGAATCTGATGGTTCTCTCTTAAAACTCTGGCCTTCCCATATATAGAAAAATTCAAATTTAAAACTTGTACTCTAATACCGAATTCCTGTACTTCTCATATAAAGTAAATCTCGTTCTCTCATGTTTTTCGAGTATTTACATACGTCAACCGTCCGAAACAGGTATTTTAGATACAAGGTGTTCCTTCGTCTCTCGAGGGTACACAGTCGTAAAAAATTAGGTCCATTGAGTGGAGCTGTAGACATAAAACGACCGTGGTAACAGGGAAGGGCAGTAATCTTCATGACCCGGTGGTGTCAATATCACCAGTAGTAGATAATTTACGGAGACACTGTTCTTTTTGTAATAAAAATTTAGTAGTTACGTAGGGTTAGTCCTAAACAGAAAAACGACAAATATTGTTATGTCACCATCGTGTTAAATCAAACAGTTTTTATTTTTAGACCTACTACCAAGACTTCCAACTATATTCGTTCACTGTAAACTCGACAAGGATGTTTGACACGTATGAAAAACTGCCGAGTGACAGTTGTTATATCAAACGAGTTTAGTCTGGGTTACGTTAATCGTATAGTCTAAACTCTGATATACTACAACTTTCCACAAAGATGGTAACAAAGGTGAGACTTTTCTTAGTTTACGTGTGTGTTTTTTTCTATCTTTACCGTTGAGTAAAAAACTCCTCTTATCTTTTGTGATTTTTGGGTTTATTACCTCTCTCAACCCTTGAAACCCTTCTTGACCGTTTCGTGTTTGAAGAGGTTTCACTCCTTTATAGGTGCCCTTTCGGAGCTCACACTATGTCTTTCTAGAGACTCGTACCCGACCCGACCCTCTATGTCTTCGGGTGAACTTTGGGTCGACTGTTGTATCTCACTTTGTCCCTTCTCGTCATTATTTATTTACTCTGAGGTTGGGTCAATAGATCTGTTTGTTTATTTCACTTAGATTTCTTTCAGGTTTTCTTTATCCTTTCTTTTTCGTCTTTAGTGGCTCTAACTTTGTACTATCTTGATCTTCTTATTTGGTTATCGAACAAGAAATCTTCGTTTTACTTTTAATTCTTTTAGGTCTATTTGGAAATAGATTAGATCATCAAAAGTAGTACCCGTTAAAACGGGGTAGGACTGGGGTTGTCCTTCGGGTCAACCGAGTCACCATTTCTTGGACGGACGGTTACGTCCTCTGTGTTCTCTACGTCAAAGTTAACGAGCCAGCTCTTCTAAAGGACTTCTTTATTTACCGTGGGATCAGGTCATAAGTACGGACCTTTTAAGGTGCCTGTCTTCTCGGACCACCCAGGTACCCCAACCTTTCTCAGCCTGTACTGGCTCGTGATACGTGTGGGGTTGTCTGTAAAACCAACAGTGACGACACAAGTCACTCAGTTTAAGTTCCTACGACGATTTGTCTGATGTGATAACCCTGTAAGGGGCTGGGGTTGTTTCTTAGTGACCCGGGTCGTACAGTCATCACGGTTCCGATTCCTTGGGATTAGATTAGATTCGTTCTTTTTTCCATTTTTCACGTACATTTATTTTATTCTTATTCCTATCTCTTTATTAGATTAAGTTTTCGTAAGTTTTTAATTTCTCGTCAAACGAGTTTAGATTTGTTAAACATCTAAACATACTTAATTACTAGCGGAGTCTTTTATAGGTAATATTTGTCTATGTTTTCTTTTCTATCCTGAAGATTCGTTTAAGGGTATCTTCTTTTCTCTCTCTTACTTTCTCGTTAGGTCAACTGGGAACTTGTCGTGTCCAAACTTGACACACCCAAGTGAATGTTCTCATATAAAAAGTCATTTATATCGTCATAATGTATTCGACTCTAACTAGCTTAAATCCCTACACATTGACACCTGTCCCTCTCAGTTGATCCAAAACCATAAACAACAACTAAGACTTTGGTTAAAGGTGCAGATGGTTCACTGTTAACATTAAGGTAGTTGTAAAATTCCTTATCTGACAAAAGTAGAATAAATTTAACAAGGTCTCGTATCTCATTCCTCCTCAGAAGGGTAAAATTTTTTGTAAACTCAATGTATACTTTAACTTTTGAATAGTTCTTTTATGTACTTTTTCTTTTAAAGTTACTATTTATAGTTACTTTATTTTGTTTGATAATCGGTCTTCTAAGATAGTCGTGAAATTTCGTTGTTATGTACTACGGTCCACCCTAAGTATAATCACTTCCTTCAAAGTTGTAATTCTTTAGATTATATTAAATGGTAGAATATTAGTAATGAAATTATTTAGTACCTTTTTAATATACCTCTCATATATATGAAGTAATAAAGGTTTTATTAACCTAGTAGAAGTAATAAAGGTTTTCTGTAAACTATTTTAAGTTGTAGACAGAAAATTTTCTCCTTATGTATACGGAAAAATATAGTACTAAAATACGTGGTCTATTATGGATATTCTATATATGAGTATTAAATTATACATCTACAATTAATATTTATATAATGAATTTCACAAAAATATTTAGTTTTATGTTAATTTGTACGGAAATTATTTAAAAATATAAAAAAACGTACAAAAAAGGATTACAGTCGTACTTCTTCTCTTTTGAAGAAAAAGTCCTATCCAGTAAGGTTTATAAAGTATCAAGTCCTATGTTTTAATAAGGTTTTTACTTGAGTACTATGGTTCACCTAAAAGAGTAGACTTTAACATCAAATGAGAATCTTTCTCCTAAAAAGACGACACTACACAGTAATCATACTTAATCCTAAACACTGTCGTCTCGGACTGGTTAAGAAGTCTCCCGATGTCTTATTTCAGTCTACATCAGTATTTTAACCCGAAGGGACCTCCGAGTCACCATTTCTTGGGCGGACAGATACGTCCTCTACGTTCTCTGAGTCCAAGTCAGGGACCCAGTCCTTCTAAGGGACCTCATCCTTTACCGTTGGATGAACTCATAAGAACGGACCCTTTAGGGTACCTACCTCCTCAGACCACCCAATGTCAGGTGTCCCAGTGTTTGCCCAGCATATACTGAATCGTTGATAGTTTTTGTTAAAGTGTTCTCATAATTCTCCAAAACCAAAAAACCACATCTATTTTTCTTATACTTTTTTAAATCTTATCTTATTTTCAATTATCAACTTAGGTTAGGTTGCAACTTTCGTAGACCAGTTCCTTAATTATCAGAGTTTAAATTAAAGTCTTAATTTATTACACATGTCATTAAACTCTTCCCGACGTTCCGGTGGGGTAAACTGGTCGTACCTGAGTTTTAGGGAGAACCGAGTTACCAGGACTTTCTCCCGAGACAAACAAGGACAAACAGTTTTTATGAGGGGTCCGTACAATGGGGTCTAGAATACAGGACTGGTTCTGTAGACCAACATTGGAGTAGTTTATACATTCGTTTTGTTGGCTCGTGTGACCTATAAAAGTCGTGACCATTACAAGTTCTCGTAGACTCGTGAATCTAATTCGGTCAGTGAGGTTACTTCGTCCCGTAAACCATTGACTAAATCTGAACTCAAAAAGACTTTTTCAACCGAATTTCGAGTTGTAAGTCTTTTGCTTCTAGTACCGTAGACCAGGGTAGTGAAGCACCCTTTATCTATCCCTTTGTCACCTTTGTCACAGTCTGAAATAAAACCCCCCGAGGTTTTAGTGACGTCTACCACTGACGTCGGTACTTTAATTTTCTACGAATGAGGAACCTTCTTTTCAATACTGGTTGGATCTATCGTATAAGTTTTCGTCTCTGTAATGAAACGGTTGTCTCCAGGTAGATCAGTTCCGATACCAAAAAGGACACCAGTACATACCTTCACTCTCAACCTGACACTTCTTCCGACTCACGGTTTCTTAACGACGAAAACTTGACACCACAACCTCTTCTGAGAACTCTCAGGGAACCTGACGTTCCTCTAGGTTGGTCAGGTAAGACTTCCTCTAGTCGGGACCCTAAAGAAACCTTCCTTACTACGACTTCGACTTTGAGGTCATGAAACCGGTGGAGTACTCTTCTCAACTAAGTAACCTTTTCTGAGACTACGACCCTCCCTAACTCCCGTCCTCCTCTTCCCCTACTGTCTCCTACTCTACCGACCTACCGTAGTGCATGAGCTACCTGCACTCAGACTCACTTGAGGTCCTCAACCACTACCTGTCCCTCCGGACCGCACGACGCTAAGTACCCCAGTGTTTCTCAGCCTGTGCTGACTCACTGACTTGACTTGACTTGACTTGACTCACAAAAATCCACTTTCCTTATTCTCAACTCATTCCAACATTTGTCATCCTCTTGTAAATTCGCTTAAACACTAAGAGGTGCACATTTCAAAATTACATAAACTAAATAGTCTTGTAGATTCATGAACCCTTCCAATCAAACAATTTGTCTGAAACTTCCTGAATTTTTTTTTTGACTTACATAATTTAAATTTTTATTTCAGATTTGTAAATTCTCTTAAAATAATCTAATATTTTTATGTGAATTTTCACTGACAATTTTAAACGATCCAAATATTTATCTACTATTCTAGATATTAAATTAAAAATTTCGTATTCCTTCTTAAGTCAAAGATCTAAACAGTGAATGATTTATGAAACCGGTGGAGTACGCTTCTTAACTGAGTAACCTTTTCTGGGACTACAACCCTTCCTAACTCGCGTCCTTCTCTTCCCCTGCTGTCTCCTACTCTGACGACCTACTGCAGTGGCTGAGTTACGTGTACACAAACCCACTTGAGACCCTCAACCACTACCTGTCCCTCCGGACCGTACGACGCTAAGTACCCTAGTGTTTCTCAGTCTGTGCTGACTTGCTGACTTGACTTTCTGATCATCTCTCCTGAACTACTGGATAATTTCAATGGTTTTATTTCAGTTTAAAACTGAGTAATGTCAGTTTATAATTAAAACATGTACGGTAAATCCGAGACTCATTGGAACTTATGTCTATGGAGGGAACCAATGTGGTTTTGTGACGGAAACTGTACCTCTACAACTCGTGGGTAGTCGGACCTCTAGGGTCCCCACCAGAGACAATGAGAGTTCTCCTTGGGACGGGGTGTAGTTCCGTTTCTGTCGTTCTCAACTTTTCTATTGGAGAAATTTGGAGACACAGGTAAGACGGACTTCGGACTATAGGGACTTGAAAACACTCGGTTATGACAGGAGGAAATATGAATGTAATCAATCTCGACCCGAAGGATCCACCGAGTCACCCTTTCTTAGGAGAACGTTAACGTCCTCTACGTCCTCTGTGGTCAACTTAGGAACCCAACTCTTCTAAAGAACCTTCTCCTTTACCGATAGGCGAGGTCATCCGAACGGACCTCTTAGGATACTTGTCTCCTCGGACCACCCGATGTCAGGTATTCCAGCGTTTCGCAGTCTGTGCTGACTCGCTGACTCTTGTGTGTGGTGTGTGCACGAGCTCGAAGAGAACGAACGTCTACTTTCGTAGGACTGGCCATAAACGTCGAGTCTCAAAGAGGGTAGAACGTTGGAGAAGTAGAAGAGAAGGTCCAAACTTTAACTGTCCGGTATAATCCCGTTGGTTATACATTGGAAGACACAGTCACATGAATCTGTATCTATTTAACAAACCTCAGGAAAAGAAAAGAAAAGAAAGAAAAAAACTCAGGTTAAAACTACACTAATCTTTTCTTAGTCCATCTAATATCGTGAAAATTACATACCTACCTTGAGGATGTTTACTCTCTCCCTTTTCAGTCCTGTGGTCTATCCTATTATCTGTCTCCTATCATTATACGTTAAATACTTTTTCTTTGATTGGTAAGTGGTCGTTGTCTCTTTACATATAATTTCGTTGGGACTGTTGAGTGGCTATATCTCTCGTTTGACCGCTAATGGTTACCCCTTTTCCTTTCCCCCTTCTCTTTATATCCCCATCCCGTAATTCTCTATGTCTGATAATCGATATTTTACACGACGTCACCATGTAACATGTTGGGTCCCTTGTGTCGGTTATAAAACATTATTGATACTTATACATCACACCTCGAAGGGTCCACCACGTCACCATTTCTTAGGTGGACGGTTACGTCCCTTACGCTCTCTACGTCCAAGTTAGGGACCCATCCTTCTCGGAGACCTCATCTTTTACTGTTAGACGAGGTCATAAGAACGGACCCTTTAGGGTACCTGTCTCCTCGGACCACCCGATGTCAGGTACTCCAGTGTTTCTCAACCTGTACTGCTTCGTGTGTACATGTAAGTGTGTGTGTGTGTATGTGTGTGTGTAAGAGAGTGTGTGTGTGCTTACATCATATTGGAAATTTTAAAGTGTAGTGATATACCCTGTGAATATGTTATAACCTGTATTTAAGATAAAGTCATTAAAAATTTACTTTTATTCTTATTAATTTCTTTTAGTACTCTATGATAGAAATGGGTGGTCTAACATTTTTAGGACTTAAAACTACTTTAGAAAGTAACCGACCCAACACCTTTTTATTCTTGGGATACTCGACGATATCGTCGAACATACTGGAAAACCTATTATCAGACCGTCCTAAAACACTTTGTCTCTTAGCATGTGGAAGTCTGTGTCTAAGAGATGAGGACTTAGATAAAGGGTCTTTTCAAGAGGATTTCTAAGGGTTCTCTGCTACATGAGTACCCGACTCATGTTACAACCTCAAAGATCCTCACTCTCTAGTACTTCTACAGATAGTTTTACCTTTGTCTACCTTGAAGGGTCAGTCCCTTGATTCTAAAGTGTACAGTATCCCGTCGATTTGTACACACCGTGAATCTCTTTCAGACGTGACGTTGTTTCTGGGTCGTGTCGGTTTGTTTGTTTTGAAAATTTTTTTGTCCTTGTCTACTCATTTGACACGTCGTGTGCATGTTTTCTTTCCTCCATTCTTCCTGGATCTACATGTATGTCGTAGAGTTTTCGGTGCACAAGTTACTTTTTTCTTTCATTCCTTGTCTTAACTAAATCCGGTACTATGGTAAATTAAACCCGAAAGGTCCACTGAGTCACCATTTCTTAGATGGATGGTAGCGTCCTCTGGTCCAAGTTAGGGACCCAGTTCTTCTAGGGGACCTCTTCCTTTACTATTGAGTGAGGTCAAAAGAACGGATCTCTTAGTGTAACTGTCTCCTCGGACCGTCCGATGTCAAGTTCCACAGTCTGTGTTGAATCGTTGACTCGTACGTACGTGCGTGGTAAATTCATGTAAAAGATTTTGTCTTTCATCATGTACAAAGAATACTTGTGTGTATATTTCTTTGAATATTTCAGTAAACCTTTCCATATATCATTTATGTGGTCTGTATGCCTTCCTTTATTCGAATCCTTTATCCTGACTTCTTTCTCCTTTTATTTTATGATTCTCTCTCTAACGTTGTCTTTTATTAACACTAATATACGGTACTTTAATCCTCACACTAGACGAGTTAAGACACGTAGGTTTTATAGAAGTACTAGTATTGAACTTTAACTTTCTCCTTATTTCGTTTTCGGTTTTCTTTATTAAATTATAAAAGGGGTTTCCTTTACACCCGTGTGTTCGAGTTGTCTTACCGTCCATTCGTGTCGTTAAAAGGTACTTACAATTGGTATCTCATTCAAATACTTTCTTATAAAACACCGACACCGTCTCCTCTTTATCTTAAGTCTTAATGTACTAACGTTGATGTGTTTTCCTTTTTTTTTAGTACTTTCGTGTCCCTTTGTCTTTGTCAATATATTCTTTCCTCTTAATACTAATTTTGAGGATATTATTTTTTTGTAATTTTATAAAAACCTTTATTCTCAGATGAGATATCAAGTCCCTTGAGATAAGTCACGAGAAAATTACTGGTTTTACCCTTTTCTTAGATTTTCTCTCACCTATATACATATACACATTAACTAAGTGAACCGGCTTGTCGTCTTCCATTGTGTTATAACATTTAGTTGGTATATGGTTATTTTAAAATTTTTTAATTTTACGGTTTAAGTTTTTTCTTCTCTCTTCTATTATTGTCTTATATGTTTATCTATAGTTTCTGTTCTTGGTGTAATGTTAACCGGAGACACCTTCAGTTTATAAATAAGACCGAAGAAGTAAACAAAAATTTTAACATCATTTTACCACTAGAAGATGGTGTATGGGGTCCGTTACGGAAGTTCCTGACTTCCGGATCTACGACTTTTTCTGGAGTCTTCTCTACCCCTCTTTAAGGGGCACAACTGTAGACAATCCACGTCGATACTCTCATAGGTATAATAAAAGACATAAGAAAACGTACAAACTTTACAAAGTATTACTTTTCATTCTCGTTTAGTCACTCTATTCTGCGTTTTACGATCGAGTCCTGGAACGGACTCCTCCAAACGTCTTTTGAAACCAAGGGAAGGGGTAGACGACGACGCGGAGGGATTGGAAACACCGTGGACGGTACTCCGGAGTCCGAATGTTGCGGGGAGTGGACAGTGGTTGGACGGGACGAATACCGAAACGTGGACAACGGTCTGAATGGGTGATGGTATCGAATTTACGAGTTTGAAAACGACCTCGACGAACAGGAAAAACAGGAAGAGTCACCTACCACGTCGTCTGGGTAGGCAGACCCCTCCTTTGAGACCCGTCTTCTTGTCTTTTCTTCGTCGTCGACCCTGTCGTCGGCGGGGTTTCGAGTCAGGACCAACAGGGGGAGACCCGTGTCCCGACCAGACCGACGAGGTAGATGACGGGACTATGTCCAGGGGGTCTGTAACCGTGAAACAGGAACCGGGGACCTAGAAGAACTGTAGTCGCTAAATTCTACGGAGATTGGTGGTGGGACCTGTGTTCCCTGTCAGATCATTTTTGTTTTTTACAGATTTACGTCCTCTCCCACTGGAGATCTTGAAAGGGTGGTCGTTCTGGGTTTCAACGGATCATCACCGGAGAGTGACCAAGACGGTCCCTCCTCTGGGGACCAGACACCTAGGAGCCCAATGGCCTCGGGCACTCCCGTCCTGGGTCCACTCTTGTCGTTCACCTCCCTTCGTAGAAGTAACGGAAGACGACTGGTCAAAGAAACCGAAGAAAGGACGGGACACTTGTTGGACGGAGAGACAACAGAGGACGATCTATGGGGTTTGAGATTTACCTTTACTATTCTACGGTTAGTTTCACAGTAGTCGGGTCCTGACGTGATCTACACTGGTAGGACGAACTTAGGTCCCGAAAACTTGGAACTCAGAAGCACAACGGGAAGCCTAAGGGGACCAAGATATATATAGACAGGGAATGACTGAAAAGGACGAGGGGAAGGAGGAGTAAGAAGTAATAGACTAATAGTCAACGTTTGTGATGACTCAAGGATGTTTAAAGGTCCCGAAGGAACTCTCCACTTCCACTAACTATCCAAGGAGCGGGGACTTTCTCAAAGGTTAAATCAACCCTCTTATTCTTTATGTACTTTTCAAGATTTTCATTGCACATATTGTTCATAGTCCACCCTCACCACTACGGACTCAGAACCCCGTGGTCTCGGATGAACCTGTCTGGACCTCTGGGAACAGGTGAGTCGTGGAGGATCTGTCCTTGGGTCGGGTCCCGAAGTCTTTCTGACTTGTCAGTCACTCTTTCTAGTCTCCAAGTCGACCATTACCTTCGATAATCACTATGTTCTTAGGACGTGAGAACTCGTGTTTTAACGATTGTAAAAAGTCTCGACCTTTGATTTTTCTTACGACATTAATATTCCTAATTCTCCCGTACCCAAATCCTTCCCGGAGTCTGTACGACAGAACCGTGACTGGGTCTTTAGTTATTGAGGTGGGTTCTTTAGTCGGACTGAGACTACCTTTCCATACGTCTTATTGTTCCTGGACCCCATAGTACAGGAGTCCTTTGGGATCATTTAAGCGATAGACTCATAATGTGGTCTCGTCGATTTCCTAAGAAGAGAATCAGAACCTAGGTGTGTCCGAGGGTACTCGGTATAATTTTGTCCCTCATCAAAATTGTAATCAGTAAAGAAAAGACTCAGAGACCCCAAAAAGGACCTTTCAATCTTACTATAGTGACAAGTCCTTTACAAAGTTTGATTGTGAAGTCAATAGGCTGGTCCGAGTCAAGTCAAGTCAAGTCAGTGAGTCAGCACAGGTTAAGAAACACTGGGGTACCTGATATGTCAGTTACCTTAAGGGTCCGGTCTTATGACCTCACCCATCGGAAAAGGAAGAGGTCCCATATATTGTTGTAAGTTTCAATACTCGTAACGGGGGTATAAGTAACATCGTGATAAATGTTATCGGTTCTGTACCTTCGTTGGATTCACAGGTTACTGTTTACTTATTTCTTCTACGTCCTATATATATACACACACACACACACACACACACACATACGTGTTACTTCGTATTGAATCTGTAATTTTTTTTTTCTTATTTATTACGGTAGAAGTCGTTGTCCCTAACTGGATCTCTAAGAGTATGATTTACTTCATTCAGTCTGTTTCAGTTTATAGTATAATACAGTGAATATACATCTTAGAAATTTTTACGTTTATTGAAATAAATATTTTGTCTTTCTTTGGTGTCTGTATCTTTTGTTTGTACCAATAGTTTCCCTTACTAACAACAAATCGACGATTCTTCACAGAGTGAGAAAACACTGGGGTGGTCCGAGGAGACAGAAACCCTAAAGGGTCCGTTCTTATGACCTCACATATCGGTAAAAAAAGAGGTCCCCTAGAAGGGTTGAGTCCCTAGTTTGGGTACAGAGGACTCAAAGTCCGTCTAAGAAATGGTGACTCGGTGGTCCCTTCGGGACTTCCCCTACCTCCTTCTCTATTTAATCCTCAAACCCTAATTGTCTATGTGTCATGACATATGTTTTATCGGTGATTCCGGGATAACATATCGTGTCCCTTGATATGAGTCATAGAACGTATATCTATTGGATATTACCCTTTCTTAGACTTTTCTTGGACGTAGAACGACATGGGAACTTTGATTGTATTGTTACATTTAATTGATATGAAGTTGAAAATTTTCCAATTTTTGTTATCTCTGGTCCTTTTTTTCACTACACACGACTCTACTTCCTCCGTCTCTTACTACCTTCTCAGGTTACTCGTTATTATTTTCTAGTCTTTCTTTATAATATTCCTGTTGAAGAGTACTTTTATCAAGTATCGGTGGGTGTCCACCGGAAGTCCTTCCCGGTTTAACGTCGTCGAGGACTACTCTTTCTTTACCTATTTTAACGTATCCTCCGTCTACTGTAAATTTTAGGTACTAGAATGGTACGGTTCCCATCCCCAAGAAAAAAGACTTCGTATTTTTCAAAATACAATAGAATCTTAGTTGCACTTCAAAAGGACAGTCATTATATAAAAATTTTTAAAAATCACCAACCCTTATAAGAAAGATTCATTCCAAAACCCCCTTAAGGGACCACCGGACAGTCAATCCTGAGCCAAGAAAGTAACGGTACCGGGTCCAAGTTCGGGACCAGTCCCTTGATTCTAGGATGTTCGACACGTCGTACCGGCTTTTTAACTAGAAGGGCTAGGTCCTCAGCTTGGGTACAGAGAATCCACAGAACGTAACCTTCCGCTCAAGAAATGGTGATCACGGTACCCTTCGGGATTATTATTATTATTTCAAATATTTTATAAATTTGGTTAAAACATTATTGGGAAAGTAGGGAAAACGATTTACATGATTTAGTTTGAGCCTCCGTAGAGGTTCGCAGAAAGTTTTAATTTAAGTCTCTCGAAAAATTATAAATGGACTTTCCCACACATCTCACCGATCTTAAATTAGACTGTTCACGGATTGACAAAAGTCATAAACCGAGGTTTAAGTGATCTAAGTGGAGTAGACTCTTTTCATCCACACCTAATCTTCGTGAACGCAAAGGGTCCACCGAGTCACCTTTTTCTTAGCCAGACGGTCACTTCCTCTACGTCTTATACGGTCAAATTAGGGACCCAGTCCTCCTAGGGGACCTCTTCCTCACCAATGAGTGAGGTCATAAGAACGGACCTCTTAGGGTACCCGTCTCCTCGGACCGCCCGATGTCAGGTACCCCAGTGGTTCTCAGCCTGTGTTGACTCGTTGAAGTGAAAGTGAAGGTTATTAGTCAAAGGCCCTGTGAAAATATTATATTAAGTTAAATATTTAAGTCAATTGTGAAAAGTTCTGATCCAAATAATTCATCTTGGTAGCCTCTTCCGTTACCGTTGGGTGACGTCATGAGAACGGACCTCTTAGGGTACCTGCCTCCTCGGACCACCCAATGTCAGGTAACCTAGTGTTTGTCAGTCTGCGCTGACTCTCGTGTGCGTGTCGCACCGTGTCTTTGGGAATCACTGCCACCGGGGAGGGAACGAGGATTACCAAACCCCGCCAAAAAACGGGTGAAACCCAATTCCGCCTCAAAACAAAATCAAAAATAAAATCATGTTTAAGAAAATTTATATACACTTCGTTGTTTTGTTCTTTTTCTTAACAAGTTTTCGTCTACTTCATCGATTAAGTATAACTTTACTTTATAATTATACTGTATTAGTTGAGGGTCTTATTTTTGTGAAGATAGAGACTAGTGTTCCACCGTTATCAGGGGATGAGTATATTATATCTACTGACTACAAGACTCTAAGCACCTATGAATAATTTTGTCTCTCTTACATGTAGACACTGAGATAAAGACAAAATATTTACTCAGTGTCTACATCTTTTGTTCGGATACCAATGGTCACCCCCCTTCCCCCCTATTACTATTTAACCCTCTAACTCTGACTGTATATGTGTGATGATATATATTTTGTCTATTGATTTTTCTTGGATGATATATCGTGTCCTTTGATAAGTTATGAGACATTACTTGACATACCCTATTCTTAGATTTTTGCTCACCTACAAACATAAACATATCGACTAAGTGACACGATATGTGGACTTTGATTGTTATACCATTTAGTTGAGATTTTTCGAATTATTTGTTTTTTACCACTGTCACGCATAACGTCTACACACTGTCGAAGGGGGCAAACCCAGCTAAAAAAGTTGCCTTAACTTAACATATTGATAAAGACTTACGATAAGACTCCCTTCGGTGTCAAGGAACCAAGACTATGTCAGGATGGTCCGAGTGAAATTGTGTTTCAGATCCGAAGGTCTTGTTCTGCCTTTGAACTCACCTAGGACCCGTGACAGATCGTAACATGACTGAACCTCTCGAGACTATTCCGTACCAGACCCTTCGAAGGTCTACTCTTCCCAGATTTTAACCGAGGAACATTATGTAATGGTGGTCGTCGTCCCCAAGAAGTTTCGGTGAAATAAGAGAGGACAAGAACGTCTGATGGATCGATCTTTTGGACTGGAGGGAGGTGTTTGTGGGGTGAGACTGGGAAGTCTTAACGACAGGAGGGACAGGTCGTTCACTGATACTGTGAATTCTGTACGACACTCGGACGGTCGGGACGTGGGAGACCTAGGTAGAGGGAATGGAGAAGGGACCTGTCCGAGAAAGACGAGGGTCGGACCAGTGACCCTATCTCTACGACCGTACCGGGTGGGGACCTTCGGGTGGGTGAATGATTTCGGTTCGGAATTATGGTAAAAAGAAATTCTTCACGTAAGATTACATTCTGTTGATTGAGTCCAGGTAAACTTGTGTATGGTCGGATGTCATAGTATGTCTCATAAATAAAGAAGTTCGAACTACTCTAAAACACACATCCATAAAAAGTAAGTAAATTTTGTGTATTAAAGAGTAAGACTATGATTAAAGAGTGAATTTATAAAAGAGGAGACGTTAGTGGGAGACACAAAAAAGTCCGAAGATTGAAATAAATCCGAAAGTTACCGATTCAGTTTCTAGAGAGAACCATTTACAGTGTGACGGGAACTTTTATACACTCAATAAAAGTTTATAGAAAACTATAACTAAAGATTGTATTAAGGTGTCACTATTTTCTTGTCTGAGAGATACTAAAGACGGCCCTCGGTCGTGCCCTCTAGGGTGGGTACCGTTTCCAGTACTCCTTCTCGGGACTACCCGTTTCCGCCCAGTCCTGAGTTCCTGAGGGGTTGGGGTGGGTACTGTTCCAGTACGTCCGTTCCACCTAGTTCTTGAATTCTTCAGGGAATCTAGACGAGCTCGTAGATGGGGGACTTTGGTTTTAGACAGACAATATGATGTGAGAAGACTGTAATTGTCCCCGATAGGGGCTGTTGGAAAGAGGTCTTTTAATTGAATCTCGAGGTCAATTATCAGAGGACGTATATTTTCCTCACAGAGTCCAGTTTGGAGAGACGACCGTCTGATCGAACACACTGTCCTAATAGGTGTGAGAACGATGGTGCATGTGCTAACAAATGTTGGAGAGTTGGTATTTGTCGTGTCTCTCAAACCTCATAAAACTTTCAGAATCGTATCCCAAAAAGATTTCTATTTTTAGGACAACCACTTCCCAAAGTAACGACTCAATTACTAACGGTGGTCCGGAGGTATAGGAATCCGTGAACCCTCATACAATTAGTTACATTAACCTTACATCTTTTTCTTTATATCATCAAAACTACAATCATTATGATCTGAAAACTCAAGTACTTAAAAGAGAAACAATATTTAGTGACATGAGGAGAAAGAAACAATATTTAGTAACATAGGAACGATACATTCTTACATAGAAATAGTGATAGAATTCTGATTCATCTAGAATTCCCTTTTGTTCAAAAGACTAACTGATTGAAATAGTTATCTTTCTTTCTACCCCGGTATTTTACAATTAGCCAGAGGTCTGGTCTTCTATAAAATTTGTTTGTATTCTGAGAACATTCTTGTTTCTATACGTTTCTTATGACAGAAATCTATTCCCAGTCTCGTCGACTGGGACGTACTGAGACAAAGAATGTAAATAGAGATACATGTTGATTTTCTGACCAAAGGGAGGACAGCAAGAAAGAGTGAGAGGAAAAGACCGACTTAAGGGTAGACCTCGTGTCTCCGAGCGATCCGGATGATTAAAACGGACCCGAAGATTCTAGACTTACCCCTCCGCGAAACACAGAGACGAGGAAACCCTCTGACCCTTCTGTGGACGCTGGATGCGTCCACCACGTTTGAGGAACAGAGCCTCAAAATAACCAAAAGGTACATTTGGTTCAATAAGTCGTAGAAAAGAGGCGATTAAAAGGATGATGTGATAAGAAAAGATTAGAGAGAGGTATAGAAATTAATTTGTTAAAAGGAGATCTGTGGCTGAGGTAGGGGCGAAGCTTAATGGGACCTAGGTGGCCCCGACCTGGGGCCGTCTAAAGTTATGGAAATCTGGAACTTTTGAACGTGAAACAAAATACAGGGACCAATATAAGGTCACAGAGGATCAAATATCAGATACTCTTGTACTTATCTTAAACGTAAGATGATAACACACTTTGACATATTTAGAATTGATACAACTTAACCAAGTACCACGAAAAGTCCTGATGATATAAGAAGATGATAAGACATGCAAGTAAGATACTTAAGATAACTAAAAATCAACTATAACTTTAAGGTTGATTTTTAGAATTAAGTAGATGAAATTTTTTTTATCGACAACACCGAGTCGCTCCATTTTCTTAGACGAATGTAACGGCTTCTGGACCCATACTAGGGACCCAACCCTTCTACGGGACCTCTTCCCTTTCCGATGGGTGAGGTCATAAGACCGGACCTCTTAAAGGACCTGACATATCAGGTACCCCAGTGTTTCTCAGCCTGTGCTGACTCACGAAAGTGTATCACCTTGATATATACATTGAAACAAGACGTAAAAGGTTCAGAAGACATTTACACAATAGTTCTAAAGTATTAAAATTTTTATTGTTTCTTTCTTATTATTTTTTATTTATTTTGTATATATACACCTTAGACTTTTCTACCATGTCTACTTGGATAAACGTCCCGTCTTTACCTCTGTGTCTGTATTTCTTCCCCGTACACCTGTGTCACTCCCTCCCTCCCAACCCTCTAATCCTGACTGCATACATGTGATGGCATACGTTTTGTCCATCGATCACCCTTGGACGATATATCGTGCCCCTCGAGTCGAGACACGAGACACTACTGGATCTCCCCACCCTACCCCACCCTCCACCCTCCCTCAAGGTGTTCCCTCATATATATAAATGTATATCGACTAAGTGAAACGACATGTCTACCGACCTACCGTAGTGGTTGAGCTACCTGCACTCAAGCTCACTTGAGGCTCTCAACCACTACCTGTCCCTCCGGACCGTACGACGTTAAGTACCCCAGCGTTTCTCAGCCTGTGTTGACTTACTGACTTCACTTGACTTGACTTCTTTTATTATGTTGTAACATTTCATTAATTCGATGTTATCTTTTTCTTCTTCTTAAAAATTTATCTGTATTATAAAGTAAGAAGAGGGGTGACTCTTCTTATATATCAGTCGAGACGTGGGTTGAAGAGTGGTTCAAGTAAAAGATAAAGACGACACAAAAACTTGACGGGTACGGTGGAAGTCCCGCAGGGACTACCGGGTCAGTCATTTCTTAGATGGACGTTTCATCCTCTAGATCCAAGCTCAGGACCCAGTCCTTCTAGGGGACCTCTTTCTTTACCGTTGGGTGAGGTCAGAAGAACGGACCTCTTAGAGTACATTGGGACCGCCCGATGTCAGGTACGTCAGTGTCTCAGTCTGTGCTGACTCGTTAACTTGGTATACGGTGGACGTAGTTTTCATGACCCGGGGAATCGCCCAGAGTCCTCGGTCTGACAGATCCTACCATTAGGATTAAGTCCGTAAATGGTTGTCTGACGGAAACCCGTTCAATGAATTGGATCGATCTTATAGTGGTCGAGTCTTCCAAGACTCAAGTGTGTACGTTTCGTGTACCGTACTCCGGTTCGTGTTTTGTTCACGAGCCCCTTTGTCAGTGGTAGTATAAGATTGACAAGACACACAGGTCTTCACCAAAGAAGTAAACTTAACTCACACAGAAAAATAAGACTACGAAACTGTAGACCTCGGAACGACTCGGACCTCTCTGACGGGGAGAGTCCTGATCGGTGAAGGATCTCTATCAATTTTCTGAATTGGACTCTCGTTCGGAAAGTGACTGTTTTGTCAGTTAGGTCTCGGGTGTAGAGTTAGTGGAGTTAGACCGAGAGTGGCTTAAGAAGTGTGACCTGGTTAGACGGACTAGGATGAGTGAGGTCCCGGTCCATGGTCGACGGACTAGGCTGGGGATGTGGGTCGCACGAATGAGTGAGTCAGTACAGACTGACGCTGGGGTACTTGCCATCGGGTGGTCTAAGGAGACAGGTACCCCTAAGAGGTTCGTTCTTATGACCTCACCCAACAGTACGGGAGGAGGTCCCCTAGAAAGGTTGGGTCGCTAACTTGGGTCCAGAGGGTGTAACGTCCACCTAAGAAATGGTAGACTCGGTGGTCCCTTCGGACTTTATAAGTTTGATCGGGCAGGATTTGGACTTCTGGACAGAGTGGACAAGGAAGGGGCCTGTGGTGTTATTTCCGAGAACCCGTACAAAAGAAGGAGGAGAAGACTGGTTGGGACCTCGGTACACCGGGACGTATCGTACCGTACGACGGGGGAGAAGAACCCTTCCCTCTTATTATTTGATAAACACGCACTTTGATTAGAACACAACCGGGGGGTTAGGTACTTATAATTATTTTGGACATGAAATCTAACTTCTATCAAAAATAAAATTTCTTCCATCTGGTCAAAAATAAAAAAAATAAATAAACCGACGTAGTCCAGGATGAACACCGTGTTTCTAGAAGTAACGCAATAAGCATAAGAAATTAACCACGGACGTCTGAGTCCTCAACGTTGGGTGTCCAAATCAACGAGGTGCCGTACGTTCTAGAATCAAGAGGTTGGTCCCTACCTTGGGTATTGGGGACGTGACGTTCCGCCTAAGAATTAGTGACCTGTAGTCCCTTCGGGGACTTCTATCAGAAATTTATCACTACAACAGTTACAATATCTTATTTTAAAATGGGCATCTGTACTAACAGTTGTATTACGTCCGTTAATGATAGATTGTAGATAATACTCGATTTATGGGATAACATACTGAACCCTTTATACTATTAAATTCTGTTCGACATGAAAAGGGCCCGAATGGTGGAGAATCTCCTTAGTCTGTGTACACATTGTATTTATTGTGTCTACTGGTTTGTTTGTGTGTCCACGTACGTGTATGTGTCTGCGTGTATAGTTGTGTATAACTATGTATGTGACAAATTAAACCACCCTCGGTTCCCATAGTTTTACACTCATATACGGAACTCCTGTCCGTAGTGGAAATACGAAAAGATACTTTTCTCAACTCTTAGTACCAGATAAGTAAAGGATGTCGACGACATTGTCTAATAGTACTCGGACCACTGAATTTGGTTGCACTTAAATAATAGAAGTTTAAGACCTCAGGTTTTCAAACTTTACCCAAACCGTCCCACTTTTGGTTCTACGACCGTTTCGACCGAGAAGACCTCCGACATCTCTTCTCAAACAAAGGAACGGAAAAAGTGGAAGATCTTCGGTGGACGAGTACTGAGGAAGGAGGGTAGTGTAGTGGAAGAAGGGGGACAAAGGTAGTGTCGTGGAAGACGGAGAAGACATCAGTTTAGAGGGAGAACATTCTTTTGAACACTAATATAAATCTGTGGTGCCTTATTATTAGGTCTTATTAGAAGGGTAGAGTTGTAAGAATTGGTGTAGACGTTTCAGAGAAAGAAGTGTAGTTCATTATAGGTGTCTAAGGTCCCTGATCCTTCACCTACAGAAACCCCTGGTAATTAGTCAGTATATAAGTGTATATCATTCCGTTGTATCTCAGCCCTTAATGTCTAGAAAGTCCGACCCGAGATAGAACAACGTGTTCATCTTTGAACATGATTATAAGACAGAGTCAAAGGAGTAAACAATTTATTCCTATTATTATCATGGAGGGAACGTCTCAGCAACACTCCTAATTTACTCAATTGTTTACATTAGCGAGTGACCGATTCAACACAGGCTGAGAAACACTGGGGTACCTGACATCGGGTGGTTCGAGGAGACAAGTACCTTAAAAGGTCCGTTGTTATACTCTCACCTAACGGTAAAAGAGGACGTCCCTTCGAAGAGGTGGGTCCCTAGCTTGGGTACAGAAGACATAAAAGACGTAACCGTCCACCTTAAAAAAAAAAAAAAAATTGTGACTTGGTGTATAGAAAGTTTAGGACTTTGTACTACGACACTTTCACGACGTGAGTTATACGGTCGTTTACTCCTTTTGAGTCGTCACCGGTGTCCTGACCTTTTCCAGTCAAAAGTAAGGTTAAGGTTTCTTTCCGCTACGGTTTCTTACGAGTTTGATGGCGTGTTAACGTGAGTAAAGTGTGTGATCATTTCATTACGGGTTTTAAGAGGTTTGGTCCGAAGTCGTTATATACTTGGTGATTGAAGGTCTACAAGTTCAACCAAAATCTTTTCCGTCTCCTTGGTCTTTAGTTTAACGGTTGTAGGTGACCTAGCACCTTTTTCGTTCTCTCCAGGTCTTTTTGTAGATGAAGACGAAATAACTGATACAGTTTCGGAAACTGACACACCTAGTGTTATCTGAGACCTTTTAAGACTTTCTCTACCCTTATGGTCTGGTGGACTGGACGGAGAACTCTTTGGATATACGTCCAGTCCTTCGTTGTCAATCTTGACCTGTACCTTGTCTGACCAAGGTTTATCCTTTTCCTCATGTAGTTCCAACATATAACAGTGGGACGAATAAATTGAAGATACGTCTCATGTAGTACTCTTTACGACCTGACCTTCTTCGTGTTCGACCTTAGTTCTAACGACCCTCTTTAGAGTTATTGGAGTCTATATGTCTACTGTGGTGGGAATNCTACTGAAGGACTAAAAGACTTTTTATACTGACGTCCTGAAATTATAAGTAGTTTGTACGACGGTATTGAATCTAATAAGAACCATTTTATATCAGTAAATAAAGATTAAGAATTTCAAATATAATATATAATAATCTCGACTTTAGAATACATTAGTTATTTGGTGAAAAATAAAAACAATTTTTTTTTTTTTTTTTTTATTATCATGGAGGGAACGTCTCAGCAACACTCCTAATTTACTCAATTTTTTACATTAGCGAGTGACCGATTCAGCACAGGCTGAGAAACACTGGGGTACCTGACATCGGGTGGTTCGAGGAGACAAGTACCTTAAAAGGTCCGTTCTTATCCTCTCACCTAACGGTAAAAGAGGACGTCCCTTCGAAGAGCTGGGTCCCTAGCTTGGGTACAGAGGACATAAAAGACGTAACCGTCCACATTAAAAAAAAAAAATTGTGACTTGGTGTATAGAAAGTTTAGGACTTTCTACTACGACACTTTCACGACGTGAGTTATACGGTGGTTTAAACCTTTTGAGTCGTCACCGTTGTCCTGACCTTTTCCAGTCAAAAGTAAGGTTAAGGTTTCTTTCCACTACGGCTTCTTACGAGTTTGATGACGTGTTAACGTGAGTAGAGTGTGTGATCATTTCATTACGAGTTTTAAGAGGTTTGGTCCGAAGTCGTTATGTACTTGGCGATTGAAGGTCTACAAGTTCAACCAAAATCTTTTCCGTCTCCTTGGTCTTTAGTTTAACGGTTGTAGGCGACCTAGTACCTTTTTCGTTCTCTCAAGGTCTTTTTGTAGATGAAGACGAAATAACTGATACAGTTTCGGAAACTGACACACCTAGTGTTATCTGAGACCTTTTAAGAAGTTCTCTACCCTTATGGTCTGGTGGACTGGACGGAGAACTCTTTGGATATACGTCCAGTCCTTCGTTGTCAATCTTGACCTGTACCTTCTCTGACCAAGGTTTATCCTTTTCCTCATGTAGTTCCGACATACAACAGTGGGACGAATAAATTGAATATACGTCTCATGTAGTACTCTTTACGACCTGACCTTCTTCGTGTTCGACCTTAGTTCTAACGACCCTCTTTAGAGTTATTGGAGTCTATATGTCTACTGTGGTGGGAATACCGTCTTTCACTTCTCCTCGATTTTTCGGAGAATTACTTTTACTTTCTCCTCTCACTTTTTCAACCGAATTTCGAGTTGTAAGTCTTTTGCTTCTAGTACCGTAGACCAGGGTAGTGAAGTACGCTTTATCTACCCCTTTGTCACCTTTGTCACAGTCTGAAATAAAACCCCCCGAGGTTTTAGTGACGTCTACCACTGACGTCGGTACTTTAATTTTCTACGAATGAGGAACCTTCCTTTCAATGCTGGTTGTATCTATCGTATAACTTTTCGTCTCTATAATGAAACGGTTGTTTCCAGGTAGATCAGTTCCGATACCAAAAAGATCACCAGACATACCTACACTCTCAACCAGACACTTCTTTCGACTCACGGTTCCTTAACTACGAAAACTTCACACCACAACCTCTTCTGAGAACTCTCAGGGAACCTGACGTTCCTCTAGGTTGGTCAGGTAAGGCTTCCTCTAGTCAGGACCCACAAATAACCTTCCTGACTACAACTTCGACTTTGAGGTTATGAAACCGGTGGAAATGTTTCTCAACTGAATAATCTTTTCTGGGACTACGCCCTCCCTAACCCCTGTCCTCCTCTTCCCCTGCTGGCTCCTACTCTACCGACCTACCGTAGTAGCTGAACTACCTATACTCAAACTCACTTGAGACCCTCAACCACTACCTGTCCCTCCGGACCACACGACACTAAGTACCCCAGCGTTTCTCAGCCTGTCCTGACTCCCTAACTTTACTTGACTTGACTTGACTTGACTCGGTGTATATACATTTTTAGAATCTGAAACTCAACATGTGACTTTTTCAGAATCTTGTCCCGGAATCCCTAAAGGGACCTCTAGGTCATCGATTTTGAGGTACGAGGGTTACGTCTCCTGGACCCAAACTAGGGACTAGTTCCTTGATCCAGGGTGTACGATGTTAGTTCTCAAGAGTACAGTGTTGATTTCTACGACATACGACGGTACTTCTAGTTTCTGGGACGTACGGCGTTGATTCTCGGGAACGTCGGTTCATTCCTTTATAAAAAAATTTTTCCTTGTAGTGGAACCTGTATAACTCACACGTAATACGAACTCACTACTAATAATAGGATGATTTCTGGACACGTAGGTGAACCGTCCACCTGTTTTGTGTGTGTATGTGTGTGTGTTTGTGGAGTCACAGTGAAACAGAACAAAGGTCCCGAAGTAGAATCAAGGTCCGGACTTCGGTCACCTGAGACCGAGACTCGGGTACAACTGATTCGGTGGCACAGATCCTACGAGGCGTAGGAAGTGAACAGGGGGACCGTTGCGTAGGTGTCTCGTAGTCCTTTAAACCAAGTCGAGGACAGTGAAATTTGTTTTCTAGGACGACGGAACCGGTGACCATCGACTCTCGTCTAGGGCCGGACTAAAGACATGAACAAGGACGAAGACACCAACCAAAGATAGGCTCCTCTGAGTAAGGAAGGAAGAGGGGGTTGACGGGGAACAGACGTTTTATTTTAATCGTTGGTGCCTGTGTCGGGAGTAAAGACGGAAGTCAGAGAGAACCCCGTCTTGACGTGGGGGTCAGTGAGGGTGAGGGACTCAGTGAGTAAATAGGACACCTTCAACTGGAGTGACCTAGAAACACACTAATACCGGGTCCCTACGTACGATTCAGTGAAGTCAGTACAGGTTGGGAAACGTTGGGATACCTGACATCGGGTGGTCCGAGGAGAAAGGTACCCAAGAGGTCCGTTCTTAGGACCTCACCCGACGGTGCAGGAGGAGGTCCCGTAGAAGGGTCAGGACCCTAGCTTGGACTCAGAGGACGCAGAGGACGTAACCATCCGTCTAAGAAATGGTGATCGTAGTGGCCCCTTCAAACTGGGTCCCTATTAACTCGTCTCTGATGTCTCGATAGTTGAGTTTCTTTGTTTCGGAAACGGAAAGACATTTTTGAAGACTCTAAGACCGTGGAGAAAGAATTATGTAAATTTTTATAGAAAGGAGTAACGGAAAAAGGGTCCGTGTGAGAGGGAGTGAGGAGAACCTCGTTCCCTTGGTCAGTATCGGTGTTCACTGTCGGTTCTCGTAGAACCGAACAGAGGTGACACATGGAAAGGAGGGGTAGATCGAGTATCCGAAAGTCGTCGTCACAGGAAAGTTTTTGGATTGTCCGCGTCTTTAATTAGTAGAAGTAAACTCGTGGTATATCCTGTCTTTTTACAGTCAGACGTCATATTGACTTATCACAGGTTGTATAACTTAAGTTCTCCACTACGACCTTGTGAAGTCTAAATTATTTCTGAAGGGTCCTGTGTCGATTTGAAAACGAAGAAACGATTTAATACGAGTGTTGTTTTGTTTTTTATTCAAGGAATACTTCGTCCGGAGTCACCGGAGTAACCTTAAGGAGTAAAAGGATCCGTTTGACGTTTATCAGGGTTTCAGTTTAAAATGTGATTTAATGAGCCGGAGTCGTTCTAAAAGTACCCACACTGACTTTTGTTTGAGACGGGGGTGAGACACGTCCTTTTTGGTGACTCATTGGTAAATTCCGTCACTAAACAAGTGATTAATACTTAGAGGACCTAGTTGCGTTAGACGAGAAGAAAGGGATCCTCAGGAGACAATTCAAAACATCCCGTTGTAGATTCGTTCCGTCAATACAAGAATACGAAAACGTGAACCCCTTGTAAAAACACCACAGACGTCCCGGGAGGATTTCGAACGAGTAAATCGTGTCGTTACACGTTGTATAAATTAACTTCGGACCAAGAGATCACATATGACTGATGAAAGAAGTTTTTACACTCTTGAAAAGAGAGTACTCTTTTAACGTTCTTAGTTAAGATTAGGGAGGTCGGGGTTTGGTCCGTTTATAAAGGATTCACAGATCGGGACATGACGAGTCTCCATCCCCGAGTTTTCTCTAAATAACTCTTCTGCAAAGTTTTGGGAGGTACACACATGCCACCAGTGTGTGGTTGGACGTTCCGACACCCCCGTAGTGACGACAGTGAGTTAATAGAGACACAGACCTTTCAAAGAGTTATCTTTAATAAGGTAAGTATGAAGAAGGGTCATCCACGACCCTTGACGAACCCACCGTTTCGTACAATTAATATTAAAAAAAATTTTTTATCTGATTCCGTCAGTTTTTATTCTAAATCAGAGGATGAAAAGTAAGATAATCTTGGTTAAGCCTCAGGTCGATTTCGGAGAGAAAGTACAGAGTCAACAAGTCACGACTCAAGTCCTTTATTTTTAACTCCTTCCACTGACTGAACTTTTTCCTCTCAATCTAGCTTTTCTATGAATTTATGAGACTCGTGTGTACCGGGTTCCTGACGATCGAATTACATATTAAACTCTACTCTGTTTATAACCCTCCTCCCCCTTTTCAGTTATAACAAATGTCGACCTGACCATTAATATTATTCCGATTTAGATCCGTTATACATAAAGATGTACAGAAACAGATGAGGATCCCGTCGTAGATCGAGTAGTGAACCGTGTATTTAAGACAGCGAGACTTAATTTCCCGACTTCGTAAGTGGGTCTTAATAAATTTTTTTTTTGTTTTGTCCGGAGTCTCTCATGTATACTTTTAACTTCCCTGAAGGGACCACCGTGTCACCTATTCTTAGATGGACGGGTACGTCCCCTGTGACCAAGTTAGGGACCAGACCCTTCTAGGGCACACGGTGCCTCGTTGATTGGGACACGCGGTGTCGATGACTCGGACACGAAATCTAGACCCCTCGGTGTTGATGACTTTGGGCTCACGGCTCTCGGGTACGAGGCGTTGTCCTCTGGGGTGACGTCCCCTTCGGGTGCGTCGGGTTTTCTCCTCGGGGGTGAGCCGTGTTAGTCCTCTTCCGGTTCGCTTGTTCTTCTGTCACGTCGGTTTTTATTTATTTATTTGTTAAAATTTTACCTTCTGACTGTAGCTATGTACGGTTGTGATTTCGTCACCCAATCCTCGAGCGATTTATGTACCTACCGTACCAGGTCAAGGTCAAGTCAAGTCAGCGAGTCCGCACAGGTTACGAAACGTTGGGGTACTTAGCGTCGTGCGGTCCGGAGGGACAGGTAGTGGTTGAGGGCCTCAAGTGGGTCTGAGTACAGGTAGCTCAGCCACTACGGTAGGTCGGTAGAGTAGGAGACAGTAGGGGAAGAGGAGGACGGGGGAACCATTGTCCTGTGTTAGGTTCTTTTCGTTGAGAAAGTGGGAAAATAAGTTAGTTGTGAGTGACAGGTGAGACCAAATCCATGACGAAATCCAGAATACTGATGTCAGTGTCTCTACTGTCCAGGATTGAGACTGCCTCCAATATAAACACACACATATACACACGGACACGTACACACACTCTCTCTGTCTCTCTCTTTACACCCGATTTCATCTCACTGTCTGTTATGTTTGTCTATTGATTTGGTCTCGTTCCGTTTGGTATAGTAACATCCCCGAGATGTCACCTAGTTTACCACCAGGGGATTTTCCGCACAGGTAGAGGATTGAGGGTCGTGGACATTTGTAGTGGAAGAAACCTTTTTCCCAGAAATGTCTATATTAATTCAATTTCTTGAACTCTCCTCTAGTAGGACTTAATACATATCCCACTTTCCCACGACTTTAGGTTATAGTTCACAGTGATATTCTCTGTACGACGACGACGATTCAGCGAAGTCAGCACAGACTGAGACACGCTGGGGTATCTGTCGCCGGGTGGTCCGAGGCGGCAGGGACCCTAAGAGGTCCGTTCTTGTGACCTCACCCAACGGTAACGGAAGAGGTTACGTACTTTCACTTTTCACTCTCACTTCAGCGAGTCAGCACAGACTGAGAAGTGCTGGGGTACCTGACATCGGGTGGTCCGAGGAGGTAGGTACCCTAAAAGGTCCGTTCTCATGACCCCACCCCACGGTAACTGAAGAGACTATTCTCTGTATCCCTCTGTATTTCCTCTTCTTCCATTGCACCTGTACTTCCGTCTCTACTCTCAAAACGTTGGTGTCGGTTCCTTGCGGACCTCTGCGACCTGTCCCGTCTCTCCCTAAGAGGTCACACAGAGACCTACGTCTCGTCGGGGTACAGACTGGAAGTAAAGACTGTTGACGAAGACCTCGACACTATCTTATTGAAAGACAACAAAGTGTGGTACCACAAATACCAGTAAACAATGTTATTGAGATCCTTTCATTATGTCCAAAATTTTCTTTTGTTTTACCCGACTACCTTCGGTCTACGATCCAGAGTGTAACAGTTTTGATACAAGAAACCCTGAAGGAACCACCAGGTCGCTAATTCTTAGACGGAAGGTTACGTCCCTTGATTCTAGGGTGTACATACCCCATTGTTCCGGGTGTGTGGTGTTATCTCTTCGGGGGTAGGGGTGGGTGGTGGTCGTGGTCGGGGTTGGTTACGACGTTGTTTCTCGGACACCCGACGTGGATTCTAGGTTGTGTTAGTTTATTTTATTTAATTAAAATTTTTTAATAGGGGTCTAACTAAAATAATTTTTTTATTTTTTGATCCGAGCACCGTTCCTTCTCCGTGGGTCCTCGATGTAGGTCTAAAGATGAGTGTCTCTAGTGTGTCTTCCACGAGGAAGAAAGGAATGGTCGATGTCAACGTCAGTCGTCTCCTGTAGACGAAGATAACAGACGGTTGTAGAGAAGAGTTATAAAGACTATTTATTTTTCAGGGAAAGGACACCCTTGGGTGTAAAAGACAAGTCAGTGAGTCAGCACAGACTGAGCTCTGGGGTACTTGACGTCGTGCGGTCCGGAGGGACAGGTAGTGGTTGAGGACCTCAAATGAGTTTGAGTACAGGTAACTCAGTCACTACAGGAGGTTGGTAAAGTAGGAGACGATAGGGGAAAAGGAGCTTGGAAGTTAGAAAGGGTCGTAGTCCCAGAAAAGTTTACTGAGTCAAGAAGGATAGTCCACCGGTTTCATAACCTCAAAGTCGAAGTTGTAGTCAGGAAGGTTACTTATAAGTTCTGACTAAAGGAAATCTTAACTGACCAACCTAGAACGTCAGGTTCCCTGAGAGTTCTCAGAAGAGGTTATGGTGTCAAGTTTTCGTAGTTAAGAAACCACGAGTCGAAAGAAATATCGGGTTGAGAGTGTAGGTATGTACTGGTGATCTTTTTGGTATCGGAACTGATCTACCTGAAACAACGTTTCATTACAGAGACGAAAAATTATAAGACAGATCCAACTAGTATTGAAAAGAAACTTCCTCATTCACAGAAAATTAAAGTACCGACGTCAGTGGTAGACGTCACTAAAACCTCGGGGTTTTTATTTCAGACTGTGACAAAGGTGACAAACGGGTAGATAAACGGTACTTCACTACCCTGGTCTACGGTACTAGAATCAAAAGACTTACAACTCGAAACTCGGTTGAAAAAGTGAGAGGAGAAAGTGAAAGTAGTTCTCCGAGAATCCAAGAAGAAGTCAAAGACGGTATTCCTATCCAGTAGACGTATAGACCCCAATAACTATAAAGAGGGGCGTTAGAACTAAGGTCGAACACGAAGAAGGTCGGGTCGCAAAGAGTACTACATGAGACGTATATTCAATTTATTCGTCCCACTGTTATGTGTCGAAACTACATGAGGAAAGGGTTAAGCCTTGGTCAGACAACAAGGTACAAATCAAGATTGACAACGAAGGACTGGACGTATATCCAAAGAGTTCTCCGTCCAGTCCACCAGACCATAAGGGTAGAGAACTTCTTAAAAGGTCTCAAACAACACTAGGTGTGTCAGTTTCCGAAACAAACCGTATCAGTTATGTGAACTTTTAAAACAAGTTCATCCCGATTGGGGGGGGGGNAGAACTAAGGTCGAACACGAAGAAGGTCGGGTCGCAAAGAGTACTACATGAGACGTATATTCAATTTATTCGTCCCACTGTTATGTGTCGAAACTACATGAGGAAAGGGTTAAGCCTTGGTCAGACAACAAGGTACAAATCAAGATTGACAACGAAGGACTGGACGTATATCCAAAGAGTTCTCCGTCCAGTCCACCAGACCATAAGGGTAGAGAACTTCTTAAAAGGTCTCAAACAACACTAGGTGTGTCAGTTTCCGAAACCGTATCAGTTATGTGAACTTTTAAAACAAGTTCATCCCGATTGGGGGGGGGGTAACCTAGGGGGGTTTAGAGTAAGGGTATTTATCTATGGCTCGGTGTCGGAGTGGTTAGTCTCTTAGGATAGTAGACCCGTGTCACTAACTAGGTTCGTACCTATAACTGAGTCCGGTCTGGTTAGTCTCTTAGAAGAGACCTTGAGACTCTTTTCTGAAGCAGAGAGGCGATCCTCCGAAACGACCGCCTTTCACTGGGACCCCGATACCAAGAGACTCCCTTTGAAAGTCAATTTCCTAGGTCATCGAAAGAAAGAAAGAGAAAAAAACAAATTGATTCAAGAGTCAGAGAGAACGAATATGCGGTTTCCAGAGATTGATTGACCTCTGGGACAGGAGGACCACTGGATTCGGTCTGATGTACATCGTGTATCCCAAGTAAGGTGGCAGGGATCCGTTCAGATCTCCGTCTGGACGCAGAGTCTTCCCTGAGACGGGGGGTGGGGGTGGGGCGGGGCCCTCAGGGGACGACGAAGGAAGAATCGAACGACTTCCCCGCCCCCACCCAGAAGAATGACAGGGTCGGCACTCCCTCTTCTTCCTTCGTTAGGGTTTGCTTTTCTTAGTTTTCTTAGTTTCGGTTCTCTTGAAGTTTCTCTGTGACTTGGGGGTTTGCTGGCCAAAATTTGTCGAAACAAATAGGGAAACTTTTGCGTTAAGGGATTGCTACACGGGGTTAAGACACGAACTGGGCTTGGGGCTAGAGTGAGACAGAGTGAGCCAAAGTGAGACAATAAACCACGTTCTTGTCTTGACTAACGTTTACTAAGTTCTACTCTTGCCTAAATAGTCTTCCGACCCTCTTGACTGAGGTTTTTACGTTTTCTTGTTTTCCTCCTACTTAGTGTTGGTTTTAGTCCGGAGACCTGGTCACACCCCATACTCGAGGTTTCGGTTTCCGACTGTAGTGAAGAGGGACCCTGAAGACGGGCAGTGGGGGCTCGGATTTCAAAAGGGTGCAGTTTGGAGGTCCCCTCTTGTGGTCTAACCGCAGCACTGATGGAGCTCCCTACGTTCCTACCTTTCACAAAGTCCCCTCAGATGGAGGTCGACTCAGAGGATACTCCTTTAAAGGACTTAAATTTAATTAAAATTTTATAGAGACAGCATGAGAGAACGAGCAACTTCGTCTCCCCTTTTCGAACCTCTCCGAGGGACGTCAGTAAGCTAACACAGTGTTGTCACGGGAGATGACCGTCTAATTACGAGGTCACCTTTTGTTCCCTTCGCAAGTGTGTGAGGTGATTTTTCAGGTCAGGACGATTCTGACTCAGTGTAAATCAAAGCATTAAATCTGGTGACGCGTTTCGTTTTCTTTTAACGTTCTACGTTTACGACAGGGCACCTTTACCTCTATTTTTCCTGATACTAAATATTGTCTGTAATCGTACGTAGTTGGTGTTAGGATCCTGGCATCGTCGCAGACCACGGGTCCTACCAAATTATCCCATAGTAGATCATTCCGGACGGACTGTCCCGCACCTGGGATTCTGGATGTCCTGTTCTACCTCGGGTGGTCCCGTCCAGACCCCGCACATTCCTCCTTTGCTCCCGCCGTACGGTCAACAGTCCTGTGTTCCACACCTCCGTCCCTCCGTAGTGTACCTGTGTCTCTAGAGGGAAGGACTAATCCGAGAACTGGAGAGACATGAAGCCAAAAGAGTAGACACTTTACCCCTAGTAACCTCGTGGATGGAATGTCCGAACCACATTTCGCCCTTTATGTATCCGCTCTTTGAGGATGGATCTTTCCTTCAAGAATTCAGTCAGTAGTTAAGTTCTGAATCATAATAACAAGAAGAAATGTTAATAAGAATTTTTGGAGTCTTAGTGGAGACCGTTTACCTTAGAAGTTTATCCTATGGAACAAGTACGATTCGTCTCTGGAATAACACAGTCTATCTATTGATCTGAAGAGTTGCAAAAACTTTATTTCAAATCGTCCGATCTCAAGAATTATTGTATTTAGGAGTAATCGTGGAAAACAAAAGGACAGTGTTTACTACCTGTTATAAAATTTTACGATTAACACTCTTTACGAGTCCTTCATGGAAGTCTGGAGTCTCTTTCCAACCTCTCTACACTTTTCTTCCTCGTCCGGTACCCTCCTCTCTGTCCGAGTAAAGATTCGCTACGTCCACCTTGTCGGGACCTCGTCCTAGGGTCGTTACTTACCCTTCCACCTCTCTTACAGGAGCCTCTTTTTCATTTGGAAGGTAGACTAGGAGAGGCTCGACTCGGTTCCGTTCGACAGCTTCAAGATCGATGTCCAGTTGGGGACTCCTTAGAACCCTCTACGATGTTTCTGCTTCATAAAATTTGTCTCACTTCTTACTTCTCTCATACTTTAAGTGTGGGGGTGTCTCTGTGTCTCCCGCCTTTTCTCTTCCTTCTCTTTTCTTCCTTTCCTTTCTGTTTCCTTACTTTTCCCTCCCCATGCCCCTTTCTTCCTTTTCCTTTTCCTCCCCCTTTTAGGTGCGTGACACCGAATCTATTCTGTTCTTTCTATCGGCCCCCACCGCCCCCCTGAAAGGACCACCAGGTCACCAATTCTTAGACGGAAGGTTACATAACAATCAGCGAGTCAGTACAGGTTGAGAAGCGCTGGGTACCTGACATCGGACGGTCCGAGGAGACACGTACCTTAAGGGGTCCGTTCTTTTGACCTCACCCATCGGTCAGAGAAGAGATCCCCCAGAAAGGCTGGGTCTCTAACTTGAATACTGAATACGTAACGTCCATCTAAGAAGTGGTAGACTCGGTGGTTCGGTCCTCTATGAGTCAGGTCACGTCCCTTACGTCTAAACTAGGGACCAGCCCCTTGATTCTAGAGTGTAAGGGACCCTGTTGCTCGGGTCAAAGACGTTGATCTCTTCGGGGACCCGTCAGTTTTTTTTTCTTTCTTTCCGTAGGTCCCAATTCCAATTCAATAGGGCCCTTAAAGACCGATCCAAAATATTGTTCCTCTACTTTCAATCCTCAAAAGTTAATTGTCTGTTACCCAGACATATGTAAGAAAAGGGAGGGGAAAGGGAGGGGAAAGACGTAGAGACGGACCCTCCCTTCCTTCCCCAAAAGTGGAGGAGGGTGGGGACGGGGGTCGTGGAGGGTACACATTAACCCAACAGTCACCACTTTCTAGGTTCCAGTGAAGGTGTTTCGGGACGACATTATCTCTTGGTTAGACTGAGGTATAACCTACAAAGAAAATAAGATTGGAAACATAGCGAAAAAGATGTTCAATTAGTGATGTTTCCTTACAACGGATATCGAATTTCATATGTATTACCGGGTAGAGACCCTTGGGGTAGAGGACACGGAATTACAATTTGATTTTGTAGAAACGAGTCAAGTGTCCTTTGGAGGACTGGTTCGGGTGGATTCTTACTGACGCCCTTCTTTCTTTACTTATGTAGGCGAGATCTCAGGGGTCTTGGTCCTTTACAAACGTTGTTGTATAGTGGGAAAAATGAAATGTAGGAGTGGAGACAGGGGTGGAAACAAGATATTTTCTTTGATCGTAGGTTTGGTCCGTTCTACCAAGAAACCCTGTGAACAGGTGGTAGTAGAGTCGAAGACTTATTATAGTGATAAGGAACGTAGTCATTAACCAGACAGTACACCGGTCGACGTGTTCGAACCTAAGACACTGTGGCAGTCTCGGTTCCTGTCTATCCCACGTCGACTCTGGGAACGAGTGAATGAAAACAGTTAGTTCCACACAGGGAGAGGAAGGGAGAGATGAGGGGGATTGTCCGAAGGGACCACCGAGTCACCATTTCTTAGGTGGACGTAAAGTCTTCTACGTCCAAGTTAAGGACCTAACCCTTATAACGGACTTCTTCTGTTACCGTGGGATGAGGTCATAAGAACGGACCTCTTCAGGTACCTGTCTCCTCGGACCACCCGATGTCAGGTACCTGAGTCATTGATTTACTGTTGAAGGAGATTGTTTGTGTAAACGTTCGAAGGTTTACAATGGTAAAGATAATTACAAATCGTTATAGGTTTATTACGAACGTTTTTTTACACTTATGATATCCCCAATTTTTCTCGGTTTGTTGACTTTACGTTGACTCAAAATTATATGGATATTTTTTATATTTTAATAGACTAGTAGTCTTCAGGGAGTACTATGTAAAATGTAAAGTTCTTTATGTCATGTTCATTCATTTCTTAGACCTATTAAACTATTTAACCTAATCTGATCAATTATCAAATAGAGAACAATATACATTAGAGAAAACTTGAAAATCCTATATAAACTAGGATATTAAAAGGAGGTCTATATATTTGTATTTACTGTGTATAACGTTTTTATACTCTCTTGATCTAAAAGAAAAAAAGAAAATAGTAACGAAAATGATTTCCAACAAAGATTTTTTAGTAAATAACAATTATGTAAATTTTTATACCCATACTTCCTAGTAAACTTTAATATTATAGAATGTATAAATGTCACAAATTGTTATAGGTTTACGAAAGCATACGTATTACAACTAAAAAGATTGTTGGAACCATGTCTTCTATTCCGTTGTCTTCTAGTTTCCAAATTCCAGTGTATATTTATCTTTTTAAATTTTGACTCTGGGTTTAAACCCGGAAAGGGTAGGTGGGTGACCATAGAGAGAGGATGGGTGACCATAAAGAGAGGATAGTACACCATTTAACTTAAGACCAGTACTGGTCCTCCTATCTCCACTGTAAAATGCTCGTGTGAGAATAAAGTGTTCAGTTAAAACATTCAATGGTAAGTTTAAGGAGTTATAAGAAGTACTAAAAGTATATGAAGATAAGAATGGGTACATAATACAATTTCCTTAATCTATTGGAGTTTTTTCGGTCTTTCTTTGGAGTTTTGAAGGACGACACGAAAAGTTCCGTCGAGTTATCAAGTCAAATTTATTCTGAAATTAAAAAAATTGTGGATAATATCTTTTGATATGATTTTCATTCAAGAAGTAAGGTGTAAGATTCTAGATTGAGATTAGACTCCCTTTCTTTTTATACCCCTACTCTTATATAACTATCACATTCCTGTTTTTAGGTAAATATTCAGAACACAAACAGGTAAACGTTGACAGAAGGTAAAGATAAGAAAATCTGTCTGTCTCGTGGATTTGGGTCAGGTCAGAGCGATGGTACTCTAAGTAGGAATTCAGACTTGAGTGGAAAGAGACGTCAACCCACATCATTCACAATCCCAGAAGTTTTCTAGGTCGATTTAGTCATAAATATCAGTGAATTGTAGACAAAACCTTTTACTTCAAGAACCTTATTTTATTGGAGGATTTAATTGACTTTGTGTGTCTGGAGTCCACAAAAACTTGTACACTCATAGTTGGGTTAGTTTGTTCTGTGGTACACTCGTTAATTCATAAACAGGTAATACTAGGATTAACGTCAAGTGTCATACGGGTTAGAAGTAGGAGTCCAAGAAGTATGTTAGACTGCGTCGTTCACACCGTAGTCAACACCTTTCCAAAGAGTCCCTTTACAAACGCAAGGTTGTACAAGAATTTTCGACTATCTTACCTAAATAGTATTCCGTTTTGGCATTTGTTCAAAACCCAAACTACCGGTGTCTTGGATATACGTGGTATACAGTTACAGAATAAGTTTCCCTTCACAAACTATGTTAAACGACGGAGTCACTTACATATTACTTACTTACTCTTAATGTTTCCTTAAGTCGTCAAACAGGTACCGGTTTTCTTGGGTTCAGGACGAGATCACTGATTTGGTTACGTTAGAAGGACGGTGTGAGGCAGATCTAAAGCTTAGTAGGTCAGTGTAGGGTGACGACGACGACGACGACGACGATTCAGCGAAGTCAGTACAGGTTGAGACGCGTTGGGGTATTTGCCGTCGGGTAGTCCGAGGGGACAGGGACCCTAAGAAGTCCGTTCTTGTGACCTCACCCAACGGTAAAGGAAGAGGTTACGTACCTTCACTGTTCACTTTCACTTCAACGAGTCAGTACAGGGTGAGGAGAGATGAATTAATATACTTGGTGACCGGGGTGATCTCATCATGTCTTTGTTTGTTCTTTACCTCCTAGCTCTTTTGGGACCTCGGATCGAAAGTGAAAATTGGACTAAAAAAACCGAAGGTCCTAATGACGAGTAATTTGTCCCCTTTTTTTTACAAACGTTAAAAGTTTTGTAAAACGTACAATTAAGTAAGGTCTACGTTTGTTGAAAGTTCCGTTTTTAGTGACCTCCCAAGCACCACTTGTCCTGGATCAATGGCTTACTCCAGTGTATTTTTAAATTTTTTGTGATTTCTTATTTATCAGGTTACGACAGGGCCCCCGTACTCGATACGTTGGGTTCATTTTTAATTTTGGTTTAATGTCAGTGATTAGTCGTAACGTATTGTGTAGGCTGAGCAAACGTATGTTACGTTAATAGGACTATCTACGACTTGAGTTGTGTGGGTCGACCCAATCTCACAGGGGTTCCTAGACTCGGTAACCCGAAAAAGGGACACGTAAGCGACGCAAGGGAGTACTGGTGTTGTCGTTTGGTGAGCAGTTGTGGCGGGTCACGGTGATTTGAACCTTATAAACTTTATCTTCACTACGTTTAGGTACGTGCCGAGTGTAAGTCCGGGGGAGTCTACTTGTTCTTTGTCCGACTAAGACCCAGCCACGAGGTAAAGATCTTGTAGGATAAACTAGAGCTCAAAATCTTTCGGTGTCAGCAGAATACGATATATTTCTTAAGAAGAAGACGAAGAAAACGAAGTGGGACCTGACCGTCTCCTTCCCCCGTAAGACTCTCATAGAAGAATCGTGGTTCCAGGGAAACCGGTCGTTCACTGTCCCCCACTTGGGAAAGGAATTTCTAGGACAACAAAAACCTTCGTCGACTGGGACTCTTTCTCCAACTGTTCGTACTACCACCGACCACCCAGACTTCTAAGGATCCTTTAGACGAGCGTTTTCTACCGGACCCAAGTCTTGACTGGTGCCACTTAGGCCACAGTTGTAACCAGAGACGGAGGTCGAAGAGCTTCGACAAGAGGGCCGGCTCCTGGAAGCAAGACCGGGACCCAAGCTCCACTTCTCTTCTGTCAACGTCAACCCTAAGACACCGACTCGACGACCCGACTCGACTCGGTGGTCCCGAAAAGGTGCTTCACAGTGGCCTTGGCAGACTGCGACCGGCGGGTGGTCCGAGTCCGACGAGGTCCCTCGAGTGGAACTTGGAGGACGGGGCTGAGGAAGCTGAGGAGTTGAGATCCCAGGATTAACGTCTCTGTCCCTAGTCGGACCTCGGAACCCCTTCACACAGTCGAGGGCTCCACAGTAAGTCGTTTCCTCCGAGTGGTAAGGAGTGTGGTTCAGGACCTAAGTTGACCTGGATGCCCCGTTCCTCTTCTCAATTACAAAAGGTAATTGGTTCACGGTTCTTGTCTAATGTAGTATGAGTCCGAAGACGGTACGACACGAGTACGTCTGAAAGTTATTTCAGTCGACTTCACTTATCTTCATTCTCCATGTCAGGAAGTTGTCCTACTCGACGGGGGAAACGAAGGACCTGTAATATAAGATGGAAAAATAAATTAGGTTATTTCAAAAAGAGAAGACCTTGACCTTAGACCGATAAATGTGTAAGTCTCTAACAAGTCCTAACTATAATCTGATACGTCAGATCTCGTCGGAGGCACAGTGGTTAAAAGTGGACGTGAGATAACCTTAAAATGTTCCGACTGGGAAGAGGAAATGTAAACTTCCAAAGAGGAATTTAAAGATACAGTTATGCAAGAAGACCTAAAAGAAAAAGGTAGGTGGGGAGAGTCAAAGCAGTGTCCTGTACCAAGAAATCACGATTGGACCCGGTAGAAGAGGAGAGTCAAACGTGCGAGAGAGTCCTTTTAGAGTAATTTAGAGTACGGAAGTTGATAATAGATTGACTACTTCCGTAACCTTTCAGTAATATCAAGTCTAGGTCGAGAATTCGAAGTCTGAATAGATAGGTTGGTAGTAGGTCCGTGTTAGAGGATTTTGAGTTGTACAGGTTTCCACTCGAGTAACGGGAGGAGAGTGATTTAGATAAGACGATTGAGAAGAGGGAGAGTATCTTGGACCGTAGTAAACGAGGTATGATCGGTTCGTTCTCGAAGTAAAAGGGAAGGAGTAGGAGGTACAGTGGGTAAGGGTACCTGAGACAGAAGGTCTCTGAAGAGCCCAGAAGGACAGGGAGGTACAGGTGACGATAATTGGGATCCCGTCTACAGTCGTAGTGAGTAACTTTATGACGTTGTCGGTAGGCAGTCCTGTGGAGTACCCACGAGGACCGGAGGGAGATTAGGTAAGAGGTGAGATGGTAGTCTCCTCGAAACTTTTGTCAAAATAGTACAGTGGGAGGACGAAGTTCACCGAGGGATGAGAAGAATTCTATTTTAGCTTAGGGAATTTATCTGGTGGTATGGGAAGCCCCGAAGGGACCATCGAGTCCACCATTTCTTAGACGGACGTTACACCCTCTGGGTCCAAGTTAGGAACCCAGTCCTTCTATGGGACCTCTTCCTGTACCATTGGGTGAGGTCATAAGAACGTACCTCTTAAGGTACCTGTCTCCTCGAACCACTCGTTATCAGGTACCCCGGAGTATCTCAGCCTGTGTTGACTTGTTGATTGTGAAAGAAATAAAAAGTATGAGAAGTGCCGTTTATCTACCCCTTTGTTACCTTTGTTACTGTCTGAAATAAAAGAACCCGAGGTTTTAGTAACACCTGTCACTGACGTCGGTACTTTAATTTTCTGTGAAAGAGGAACCTTCTTTTCGATATTGTTTCGATCTGTCTCATAATTTTTTGTCTTTATAGTGAAACGACTATTTTTAGGTATATCAGTTTCGATACCGAAAAGTCATCAGTACATACTTACACTGTCAACCTGGTATTTCTTCTCACTCACGGCTTCTTAAATACGAAAGTTTAACACCACGACCTCTTCTGAGAACTCTCAGGGAACCTGACGTTCCTCTGGTTTGGTCTATTAGAATGTCCTTTAGTTGGGACTTATAAGTAACCTTCCTGAATTCTACTTCGACTTCGAGGTCATAAAACCGGTTGACTACACTTCTCGGTAGAGTGACCTTTTCTGGGACTACGACCTTTTCTAACTTCCGTCCGTCCTCCTCTTCTCCCGTTGTTTCCTATTCCACCAACCCACCGTTGAGTTACTTGTACTCAAACTCGTTTGAGGTTCTCTATCACTTCCCGTTCCTTGTGATCACACGACGTCAGGTACCCCAGTGTTACTCAGTCTGTACTGACTATTTGACTTGTTGTTGTTTATGGGAAGTGTCGGACAGGAAAGAATGAGGTCGAATTAAGTGGGGAAGAAGGAGAACAGTTTTGACTCGGAAAAAGTTAAGAACCTTGTAATAAACAAGAAAGGATTACGGTCACAAAAACATATAATAAAGGAGACAGACCCTATACAGTGGAGACTGAGAAAAAGGACTTTTGAGGATGGAAAACAGTTGAGGTTCGAATGTGTAGTAAAGGAGGATCTTCGGAAGAGGCACAACGACTTAGACCCACCAACAACAAGTTAGCGATTCAGTACAGACTGAGGAACACTGGAATACCTGACATTGGTTGGTTCTAGGAAACAAGTACTAAAAAGTCTGTTCTTATGACGACACCCAAGGTAAAGGAAGAGGTCTCTAGAAGGACCTGGTCCCTAACTTGGACACAGAGGACATAACCGTCCGTCTAAGAAATGGTAACTCGATGGTCTCTCTTTCACTTTCACTTTCTGCGAGTCACCGCAGACTGAGAAACGTTAGGGTACATCGGATGGTTCGAGGAGACAGGTACCTTAAGAGGTTCGTTCTTATGACCTCACCCGACTGTAAAGGAAGAGGTTCCCTAGAAGGACTGGGTCCCTAGTTTGGACCCACAGGACGTAACGTTCAGCTAAGAGATGGTAGACTCGGTGGTCCCTTCGGTAGTCTCCATGGGGAGTTATAACCAAGACAGTGCACAATCAACACCCTGAAATTTGTTCAATGGATTAAAAAGACATGGAATCAAAGGAGTATGTATCTTCCTCTACTATTATTCATGGTTACAGTCTCTCAACGACTCTTCAAATTTAACATTGTCACGGGTCCCGTATCACAAGGATTTGTATTCAACCAGTGATAGTAGTAGTAATTAGTATGATGAACGACAGGACCGTCGGACATGAAAGGTACAGGAACATCAGTGGTACGGTAAGACGTCAACACACGAGTTTAAGAGACATAGAAGAAGATCTGAAACGGTTGACCTTCTCGATCCTGAAATATGTGGTAGAACTAGTGAGATAGAGGTCATGAATCGTTTTACGGGTCGTACACCATTCATTAGTAATCTACAGACAACCTATTTATTTATTTCGAAAGTCAAGTCAAGTCAAGTCAAGTCAGTGAGTCAGCACAGGCTGAGAAACGCTGGGGTAATTAACGTCGTGCGGTTCGGAGGGACAGGTAGTTTTTGAGGGTCTCAAGTGAGTCTAAGTGCGGGCTCAGTCACTACGGTAGGTCGGTAGAGTGAGAGACAGCAGGGGAAGAGGAGGACGGGGGTTAGGGAGGGTCGTAGTTTCAGAAAAGGTTACTCAGTTGAGAAACGTACTCCACCGGTTTCATGACCTCGAAGTCGAAGTCGTAGTAAGGAAGACTTCTTTAGGGTCCCGACCAGAGGAAGTCTTACCTGACCATCCTAGAGGAACGTCAGGTTCCTTGAGAGTTCTCAGAAGAGGTTGTGGTGTCAAGTTTTCGTAGTTAAGAAACCACGAGTCGGAAGAAGTGTTATTTCGAATTACGGATTGTTTAACACACATCTTTACATACAGGGGATTAATAATCGGTAATTCACCTATGTTTCAGAAAAGTTCTTTGACGTCTTCCTGTAGATAGGATACCTACCAGTAAACACGTTAGAAATTCTCTTTCTGTGGTTGAAAAGGAAAAAAATTCTCTTCAGGAATCTGGTATACCATCTTCTTTCATGTTTTAAAAATGATATCTTTACGTCGAACACGTCACCTCACTTCTTAAAAGTCCTCTTTGTATTACGACTCACTAACTCTATTTAAAGCTCTCTTTTACTTCGAAGAGAACGGCTTCTTTGTTGACTTTACGTAAACATCTCTAAGAATAATAAATCTCGTGTAGAAAGATTCTTTATAAACATTTTACAATGTCCAACTCTCGATCTACAAAAGCTCAAAGTTCCTTGTAATCGTTTATGGAACTACTTGTCTTTCTCATAAACGGTGTGTAAACCGAGGTTTGTGAACTTTGTTCTCCGAGACGTAGAGACTTTGTACTAGTTCGACAATTCCTTTTAGACTGTAGTACGTCCCTTTTATTATGACAGAGAATGATTTTCACTAAGATTCTTTATCGTTCTCTCCTAAAGAGGATGTAACTTCCTTTTTTTTCTTTTCTGACGTACCAAAGGCGTACACACCGGTTTTTCTTTTTTTCGGAAGAAAGGCCCCCTTGATCAATTGGGTTCAGATTGTACGACCACATAATAGTATCGGATTGACTGGGTCTACCCCTTTGTCACCTTTGTCACAGTCTGAAATAAAACCCCGAGGTTTTAGTGACGTCTACCACTGATATCGGTACTTTAATTTTCTGCGAATGAGGAACCTTCTTTTCAATACTGACTGAATTTATCGTATAAGTTTTCGTCTCTGTAATGAAACGGTTGATTCCAGGCAGATCAGTTCCGATACCAAAAAGGTCACCAGTACATACCTACACTCTCAACCTGACACTTCTTCCGACTCACGGTTTCTTAACGACGAAAACTTAACACCACAACCTCTTCTGAGAACTCTCAGGGAACCTGACGTTTCTCTAGGTTGGTCAGGTAAGACTTCCTCTGGTCGGGACCCTAAAGAAACCTTCCTTACTACGATTTCGACTTTAATGAAACCGATGGAGTACTCTTCTCAACTGAGTAACCCTTTCTGAGACTACAACCCTCCCTAACCCCCGTCCTCCTCTTCCCCTGCTGGCTCCTACTCTACCGACCTACCGTAGTGCCTGAGCTACCGGCACTCAGACTCACTTGAGGTCCTTAACTACTACCTGTCCCTCCGGACCGCACGACACTAAGTACCCCAGTGTTTCTCAGCCTGTACTGACTCGCTGACTTTACTTGACTCGATTTGACTTGACTGGGTACCTTCGACTTTGAGGTTATGAAACCGGTGGATTACGTTTCTCGACTGAGTAAACTTTTCTGGGACTACCACCCTTTCTAACTCCCGTCCTCCTCCTTTTTCCCTTGCTGTTTCCTACTCTACCAACCTACCGTAGTGACTGAGTTACCTGTACTCAAACCCATTTGACGTCCTCAACCACTACCTGTCTCTCCGGGCCGCACGACACCAGGTACCCCAGTGTTTCTCAGTCTGTACTGACTCGTTGACTTGACTTGACTGGGTACCTTCTCCTTATGGGTTGAGGTCGAAGGAGATCGGAAAGTACACTTTCTTCACTTCATAAGTTGAGGTCGGGTAAGATCGGTAAGAGAAGGTGGATTCTCCTCTCTTTTTTTCATATTTGTGAACACTTCAAGTTCCGTATCTGAGTAATTCTGACTCTGGATTAGAATCTTACTGAGGGAAGGGGGTCAAGGAACGGCGGTGTAATCATTTCATAATAAATGTCGACAAGGATACAGAGGATGTAGTAGGACCGATAGTCCCTTTTTTTTAATGTGCTGTAATGTTTTCCATTTTTCCGTGTCACTTTTCTGTCTCGTTCATAGTCTTGGTCTACACCGTCCTTACAACCTTAATAGACCGGTCATTAAATTTTATTAAGACTAATTATATGATTTCTAAGATTTCCTATTTCATTTTTCGTACGTTCTTGTCTACCGTTAGACTTTTCTCTCTATCTTTAGGATTTTCTTCTTGGTTTTGCTAATTTTTTGTTTTTGTTTTGTTTTTTTTGTGACAAATTGTCTTTATTTCTTACGAAATTACCCGAAGAATCATCTGGTTTGTGTCGACTCCTTTGTTAGAGACTCGACCTCCTGTATAGTTTTTTTACGAACTTTTTCTTTTCGTCTCTCCTTTTTTGTGCGACTTTGTTTGGGATGTTTAGTCTTACCTGTTGGATTTGTGACCCTGTTGATGTTTTTCTCATTATCTGTAAGTTACCTTTATGGTCTTCTCCCTCTCTTACTTTGTGATCTTTATAAACTTTGTTATTACTGACTCTTAAAGGGGTTTAAATACTTTCACTTCCAGTGAGTCAGTACAGGCTGAGAAACGGTGGGGCACTTGATATGTCAGGTATCTTAAGTGGTCCGGTCTTATGACCTCGACCATCGGGAAGGGAAGAGGTCCCCTAGAGGGGTTGGATCCCTAGTTTGGATCCAGAGGGAGTAACGTCCGTCTAAGAAATGGTCGACTCGGTGGTCCCTTCGAGTTCCTCACCCATCGGATAGGGAGAGGTCCCCTAGAAGGGTTGGGTCCTTAACTTGGTCCCAGAAGACGTAACGTCCGTCTAAGAAATGGTCGACTCGATGGTCCCTTCGGGGGGATTAAATACAGTCTGTGGGTTGTTGTCTATGTAGGTGATTCCTCAGTTTGACATCCTACTTTTGACGGTTCACCTCTTATCCCATCGGGAAAAGTACGTTTCTACCCGAACTATTTCCTGTCTTTACCATACCTGGATTGTCTTCGTCTCTATAATTCTTCTCCACCGTTCTAATGTGTCTTCTTGACATGTTTTTTCTAGAAGTGCTGGGTCTATTAGTACTACCACACTAGTGAGTAGATCTCGGTCTGTAGGACCTTACACTTCAGTTCACCCGGATCCTTTCGTAGTGATGTTTGTTTCGATCACCTCCACTACCTTAAGGTCAACTCGAGAAAGTTTAGGACTTTCTACTACGACACTTTCACGACGTGAGTTATACGGTCGTTTACACCTTTTGAGTCGTCACCGGTATCCTGACCTTTTCCAGTCAAAAGTGAGGTTAGGGTTTCTTTCCGTTAGGGTTTCTTTTCGTTACGGTTTCTTACGAGTTTGATGACGTGTTAATGTGAGATCACGTGTTAACGTGAGAGTGTGTGATCATTTCATTACGAGTTTTAAGAGGTTCGGTCCGAAGTCGTTATGCACTTGACACTTGAAGGACTACAAGTTCGACCAAAATCTTTTCCGTCTCCTTGGTCTCTAGTTTAACGGTTGTAGGCGACCTAGTACCTTTTTCGTTCTCAAGGTCTTTTTGTAGATAAAGACGGAATGACTGATACGGTTTCGGAAACTGACACACCTAGTGTTCTTTGACACCTTTTAAGACTT